>JAJJWN010000384.1:0-19290 GCA_021655885.1 Fusarium abutilonis
TACCTAATATAATATTTTTAGTTAGTCTAGATACCCTTAGGTACTTACTTCCCTATAATAGGCACCTATAGGTACCTATAGGCTGGGTATTTTAAGCACTATTAAGAACTAGCTTTCTCTGTCCTGTAACTTACATGACATTTTAACACGGCATATTCTGCTGAGGCAGAGCAAACTGAATTCGAAACTGATAAGTAAACAGGTCTTCTGGTGATGTATTCTAGTCGATGTCAAAGTTGAGTGAACTAGGGTCCGAACTGTAGCTGGGGAGCCGGACGGAAAATTCAGTACCTGGAAGCAGATTGGGGGCTAGTAGGGACGACAGCTCGAGAGCTGGATCTTCGTCTATCTCTAGATCATCTTGACGCGTCGATACAATTCCAGTATCTAGGACAGTCACTTCTCCAACGCCCACTGACGACCGTTCATAGAGCACAATGAGCGGTGGCTGGATATTAAGCACGATGTTCTGGATCCTTAACCTGACTCTCACTTCTATATCCTCGAACTCAGATTGAAAGAGTCTTGTGGGGTATTTCTCTCCACTTCCTCGCATCTGTTGTATTCGTCCCAGTCTTCTTCCTGCTCTTCGGCTGCTTCTCTTGAGCCTTCTCAAAGCCCATCAGAACGGTATCATTCTCGCGAGTCTAAAACAGAGGTCTATTCTAGATATGTGTATCCCGTAGGCTCTCGGCTCTGAAGTCTCGCCAGCATCAAGGACACTATAATAACAGAGCGTCATCTATATAGGCAGCTCCTTCAGATATACCATCGTCAGCGCCTAGCTCCAAACAGCAGTTAAAGATGGGTCCACAGTCTACAACGGCACTTACTTAACCTGATGGATCTCAACCCGACCAGATCCCACGCATGTTGCCTCTTGGCAATACTTCCATGAATCTCTTGAAATACAGACACACTTTGGTATAAATGCTAACAAGAAACTGTGTTATCTATCGATGTGGCAAAAACGTACTTGGGCAGAAGTATCACATAACGCGGACACACAAATCTCCGTGGTTCGCCAATGTACGATGTTTCACCTAGATCTGATTTTCGACCTGACCCTTCATCAAGATCATCATATTCATCCATATCCTTACGGGTTCTTTGCACGGGATGCGGATGGCCCCTAACTTTTCCTCAGGCGCCTAATAGACGGGGCCAAGTTGAGTCGGAGGCTTTACTCGAGCAGCCTGCCGCATCCTCTTGGTGCGACAGCGCTTCGAATAAATGCCAGCTTGGAGCCAAGCCACGTACAAAGACTTCTCATGACTGCATTGATGATCAACTGCTTCTTCTCGCACATCCGTGCGATCCAGGCATCCTCCTAGTCCTTCGGCGAGATCTGTGTTTTCTCCCTTGCACTCACAGAGCCACCACTCTCTGGTCTCAAGTTGACGTCTATCACATCTCTCTTTGGCGGTCTTGACCGAGTAAGCATTGATGTACCGTCAACACTACTGTCCTGCCGCATGACATGGTTGATCGCAGTCTCCATTGTCTGCCCAGTCTTGTGAGCCGCTGATGGGACGGAGTGATACTGACTGGGTGCATACTCATTATGGACTGATTTCTCCGGAGTGATTCTGCGAGCCTTTGGCAAAGACGTCTCAAAGCTGTTCATTTCCTTGGGTAATGTCGACCTGGGACAGTTGCTGGTAGACCTGGTGTCGCCCCCAAGCCTTTCACACAGAGAATAGCAACCTTCGCCGGCACGCTACGGTATATTGCTGAGGACTCATAGGCTAGTTCCTATAGGCACCCTCCGTCACCATGGCAGCGGTCTGGCGATCTTCCACGAACAACCAGTTTCAGGGGCCGCTTCCTAGCGATCTTGACGTAACCGCCAACAGTATGCTCTCCAGCGTTCCGTCAGAAGTTCAACAAGCTAGTAGTATATCTGCGAGGTCCGCCGCTTACCGTTGTTGGTCGCCGCCAGCTTGAACTGAATGGCTCAAGAGTAGGCTCTACGGTAGAGGGTTGTTGTCCCTGGCGTCGCAAAAGGGTTTCTGGTGAAGTATTGCCTCTGGCTTCTGGCTTGGGTTCTTGTCTCGTTTTGGCGTGTGCTGAACAAGTTCTATAACAAGTCCATCATTGTCCGCGACTACCGCAGAAATGGCCATACTGAATCCGTGAACTCTGGGCGGTATTTGTGAGCCTGTTAGGGTGTACTAGAAAGATCCATCAATTCTCTCCTGATGGAAGGCCGCGTTGAGTGACTAAGGGGTTGTCGAATAAAAGGTACTCTTATAGGTGTGACTACTATTTCCAGATATGCATCCTCTCATGACGATTCACCATCGATCTTTAAACTTGATGGCCAAGAAGCTATCCCATCGATCCACGCGGCCTAATATATAGCTAGAGAAATCCTACAGAAACAACCAAGGCAAAGTTCCGCCGTACTGAAGCTGTTCATAGCCACTAGGAATATACTGGACGGTCCAAGGCTATCAGATAGTCAGGGAAAGTGCTAGTTCCCATTAGTTTACGCACTAGCCAAATGATAAGTACCAAACCAACGAAATGCTTACTGTAAAATACAAGGCCTGCAACTGGGAAGGTGGGTATAATAAGTGATTCTATACTCCCAAATTCTTAAATAACTAGATTAAGATATATTCTATACGATATAGGCATATAAGGCTCACATTTGAGATGGAGGGATGTTATTAGTATCGGGTGCACAGTAAAGTGTCAGGGTTCATATAAATAGCTTTGTAAGACGAATTGGTAATTTCTACGTAACGACCACGTAACGAGAATGTCTTTTGCCCGAGGTTGAGGGATAGCAGTAGACAAATAGTAAACTTAAATGGAATCCGAGGTCTCTGCTACTGGTTAATAGAGCTGATAACCGACATCTAAATGACCACTAACAG
Organism: Fusarium abutilonis; assembly: GCA_021655885.1. Lineage (NCBI taxonomy): Eukaryota > Fungi > Ascomycota > Sordariomycetes > Hypocreales > Nectriaceae > Fusarium > Fusarium abutilonis. Next base: position 2,886 of record JAJJWN010000384.1, read on the forward strand.
TGTAAAGCAGACAAGACAGAGTCGCCCATGTCTAACCAGCACCTAAATAATTACTAATTAATCGTAGCAAGTAGACAAGGCAAACTTACTTACCTCTTAATATCTGAATAATAACTAATTATATAAGGTAGGTAAGGCAGGTTTACGTAAGAGAGGTACTGCGGTGTTTTATAATCCGTAAATCTTTCTAGCTGGGCGCCTTAAATGAGTATCTTCCAGTAGCTGGCTGGCAGTTGGAAAGTCCGTTCCGTAACATAAAGAGCAGGAACCCACTCTCTACTCAGTTAATCTCCGGTTAAAGCCGTTCTGCTTTGGCTTTAAGTGACATCAAGGGATATAGTTCTTATCCCTGATTTATACCACTAGTTCTGGCAGGCGCCACTAGCTATATAGGTTCCCTGTTATTGTAGAAAGAGTATATAAAGTGTAAACTATATATACAACTATTAAAGAGTCTCCTAAGCTATGAAATAGAGCATAGTATATATATAGGCCGGTGAAAGTATATATATATGTAGCTCTATATATTAGTCGCTAGGGGTAAACCTTAATTATTAACTCTTTTTAGAGTATAACTTATAACAGGTTACTACAGCTCTTAAGAGTGGAAATCTAACCCGTTAGCAACTACAGCATAACTAGACTATAGCATTTGTCTATAACTGTATCTACTACTACTGTAACAACTTATATATACTGGGTTGAGCTCAAGTAGAGTTACATGAAGTTTTAACTTTAGCTAGCAGGCGCGGGATTAAACTTAGTATAGATAGAATTAGATTTTATTTGCACGGGATGAATAAACCACGGAGATTTACTTGTGTTTACATAAGTATGTATATGCCGCGCGGCCTGTGGTTTCACAGGCCGACATAGCTAACTTAATGCTTAAACAAGTATAAATTCCGATGAAATATGGGATTTGACATCATGTACGACCCTTGAATACAAATAAGGCCAAAAAGAAAACAAAACTCAGATATTTATCAGAGAGACATATCAGGAACTTTTGCCAGCTGTTTAAGACTGCCAAGTATAGCCTTACTATTTAAGTCATCGTTACTACGGTTAACGGATAAGAAGGCCAGTTTAGGAAACACGGTCAAGTTTCTCAGTAAATAAGTATCGAGCCATACTTACATTTAGAGTTCCACTCATGCAAACGTGGCCGTGAATAACAAGGGTAGTAAGTCCATCAATTAGGTCTAAGATTTTTTCTTGTTATATACCTCTACATAGGTATAAATAGTCATGCGGAATACCTTTGTTCCTTTTCTTAATTTCTCCATCGCCAATCTATCAAACACTTTAACACTACACTTTTACCTACTTGTCAAAATGAAGGTCTTTGCCTTGCTCGTCCTTGCTACCTCAGCCCTTGCGGTACCAGCTGAGGAGCAGCGCCGACAGTGGGTTTGCGACACCGACTATACTGTCGTTACAGGTATCTGCCGCGATGACATTTTCACCTCGGGACCCGTCTGCGCGGTGTTAAGGAATCAACACTGCCCTCCTCCTAAGTGGATCTACTGTAAGTCTATCTTGCTACTCTCCTGGCTTTTATGTCACCTTCATGACAGCTGCTAATTCCTTTGGACAGCCCAGCAGCACGACCGCTGCTCCAATGTTGGTGGATCTTGCCAGACTCGCGTAAGTTAAGTCGTAATGAAAGTAACGAGATATGTACTAACTAGTCATTTCCAGGTCTCATGCTGCTCTGGCTAGATGTAGGAATTGGGATCCTACTTGGTAACCACCGAGGCTACGCCTAGGAAAGATTTATTGTTGGAAAACATTTGCTGTTTTCCGGAGATGCTGCTGTTAGTTTATATCTAGCTTAGTCGTAGCTCTGGAAAGTCTTGAGGCGGAGAAATATAACAGTAATCTACCCTAGTTGATGTAATTATTAAAAATTGTTGTTGATAACCTCGGTATTAGTTATTACGTAACAAAGAGAGGGTCTAGAATTTCTCTCCCACAAATTTGACTTCAACAGATTTATCCAGTCCGTAAGACCAGGTTCCAGTGTATTTACTCTATGGGTTTCTAACTGGCCTCTACGGCCAGCGACTCCAGCTGGCTTGTTACATGGATTTCACAAAGGACCTCACCGACTTTACATCTATTACCAACTCTATCTGCTACCCGCAGTAGCTGCTTTCAATGTATACTAAATCGCGCCCTGCATATGCCCAGTTTCAGAGCGGGTGATAGTGTCTTGCTATTGAAGAGTGATGGGTCTCGCGAGAGTCCATACGTTTGCTTGTTACAACCGCTCTCACAGCTGGACAATGCATGCTCATAGAGCGATTGAAGACTGTTTCGTGATCATGCCTCAATTGAGCTGGAAGCTAGTTAGAGGGATCCTGGTTCGGCTTCAAAGATCATGCCATTACATCTGTATAGTGTCTCCTTTGCAGGGGTAGGCCTGTAAATGCGCTTCTTGGGTAGAAATGCGATTTTGGCGATGTTTGGTGTAGAATGCAGTATTTTACAAGGTCATGTAAAATCAGGCAAGTGCATGAGTGTTACGATCGAGTTATAAATGCAGACCGACCACCTTCGTCGTGCAAAATTCCCCTGAATATGAAAAGCCCGATAACGCCTTTGATCAACGAATCTTAGTATCTACCTGAAGGCCATTAAGACCATGGCCGAGGAGAAGCATAGTCTAATAGCGCACTACGCGGTCTTGGTCGATATACATGCTTACGCCTATAAGCCTTTGAAGGGTTGCGTGCGCGATGTGCAAGACATCAAGTCATTACTTGAGCAACAGCCACTCCCTATCGAAATTTGAGCTTTTCCAGCTACAAGAAGTTCTCGAAAGATCATACTAGTGACTTATACCTTGTTCTTTTTTATGGGGACAATGGAGACTCAACCAGGCCTCTTGGCGGTCACAGACTAGTGATGGTGCTGAACGTCATGGTGGAAAAGAGGACTGATTGCTACATTGGCTCTTGATTGCTGCTTTACTCCGAGCGTCTACCATCGCTGCAGCTCTACTGCTCGATATGTTCTCATCGACTCAGAGTTTGCGTCCGCATTTCTCAGCGACGATAATCTCACTGGGCCAGATGAACAAACAAACCCCCGGGTCAGGTGTCCGGGACGTGGGAATGTTGTCAGACCGGCTAATAAAGCCAAGTGGCTATGCTAATCTTACTGCCTGTGATCCCCAAGAATATAAGCCACTGAGATTTTTCATGATGGGAAAGATCATGGAGTGTTGTCCTGTTTCTTGTTCCATGTCCTGAGAGATGATGTATTGAAGAGGCGGTGCAAGAGAAGGGAGACGAGCAAAGCCCCGTGTTATATGGAAATAAAGGCCAAGCTTTCTTTGTGATCAACAACATTTCGTCTTTGCAACAATCGATACCAGTTGCAAGAAGCGCAAAAGACTTCACTCTACTGGCTGGTCAAGCCGATGGGGTTTCGGATGGCGACGGTTTTGTTTCATATTTTTCAATCGTGTCCGAACATAACACTACTTGTAGCCCTATGCAACACTCGATAAACCGAATCCTTAGTCATCCCCCATTCTCTATAACTTCATATGTAATGCGAACAACATCGACACAGTGCTCATCTTGTACATTCCATAGGGTCCTGATGATATGCCTTAACCCGGCTAAGTGGCATGCACCGATGAGGTAACTACTCTCTTTAATGTGTTTTGGCGTCTTAAATACGACCTGTGCTACATGCTGAGAGATACGAAAAGTGGTGACTTTTCGTGAAGGTTTATCTCTAATAAATCCGCTACTGTGAGAGAATCGCTCGCGTCACCCAGGCATAAGTGAATCTTGGACGGGTTATCGCTACCTATGTAGCCATGTTCTGCAAAGTGAAAGATCTTGCAGTTTCGCAACCAAGTTAGGGCACTTGCTTATCTGAACCAGCCATCATAGGCCGTTCAGATGAACGAAACGGAAACCTCCTCAATGAACCAGTAGGAACCCACCACACATGATACCGATCCCGCTGATGTGGTGGAATTTCTGTGAACCCCATTACATCTAGTCCTGGCCTCGTGGCTGCATCCTTAAGTCTTTCAAGGGTCTCGACGTTTCTGAAGTTATATTCTGCTGTTCCCTTGATTGCCGCGTAACTCTCTAGATTAGCTGAAATTATACACATTATGTATTGTTTCCAGATGATGATTGCTTCACATCCCATCCAAGTACTTTTGATGACCACTATAGGGCCCTATTCGGCTGCCGCAGGTATCTTTTCTGTGCTCAGAGGACCCAGAAAACTCAACTTTATACCGGGTCCTTACGAGCAACTCATCAAAGGCCTTGGCAGCATTATGTCGGCGATATCTATGGCGCTCTTGTGTGAGAGAAGCTCCCTCGATAGAGTCGAAAGCAGTGGAAGAATGGATCCATGGATAATTAGTGTGGAAAGTGGGACGTTTTCAGAAAGCTAGCTTTCGAAGGATTGGTAGGATTAGGAACAGGAACAGGACTATGGCCGCAGTGAATCCTTCAGCGTCCTGGAATTCCAAAAGTCCCACTTTGGATCGCGCTTTAAATTAAAGTAATATGAGGGTAGGAACTAGTTGAGTCCTACGGAGTACGGAGTACGGATACTGGTAAATGGCTTCCTTCTCGGCAGTTGGATTTTGTGGGTTATTATCAATAATAGTTATGATTTCTTAATTGATTGGAGAACGAGAATAGAACAGTATATACAGAGCGACTATTAGACATAATAGCAATCCTAGTGATTGTCCCTAGATCTTGACAATCAAATTTAACATCTCTCGCATCGCTCTACGAGTACGGAGCGTAGCAGCAGCCCCCAATAACGAGAGAGAATGTCTAATCCATCAAGAACGGGATGTTCCACGTAAATGCAGGGGCAGGAGGGCGCAGTGATGATAGCCCCCAAGTCAATGCACTGCGGATGTGGCGCAGACAAAGACCTGTATCAAGCTTCTTACCAAAACAGGCTACTTTGATCTGGGTATAGACTAAGCTTATGCGCAGCGTTTCATATGTCTCCACACCTAGTTTGCTAACCCCAGACTCAGAAGGATTGCGTCTCGGACTCAGAAGGATTGCGTCTCGGACTCAGAAGGATTGCGTCTCGGACTCGGGAGGCTTGTCGGGCGAGTAATTGTCTCGATTTAGATGTCCGCGCTTATACTGCTGTTCCTTCGTTATCTTTCTTTCTTCAAGGGCTGAGATCCTTCGGGGCCTTCCACCAGCTGACCTAAAGGAAAGGACGCACAAGATGAACAAGTATATAAAGGCAGAATAGGCAGCTCCAGAATCCATCTTCATCTCCCATCACATCACATCAACTCAACTTCACTCCATCCTTGCCCTACTTGGCTCGACTTACTATCAAGTTTTGTCTTTCTATATATCCCTTCAGCTTCACCCTCAGAATGATGCAGTACACCGTTGCCTTTGGGCTTGCTCTTGCCTCTCTGGCGGCTGCTGCTCCAGCTCCTCAAGACCCGAACACTCCTGACCCAAACGATCCTTGGAAGGGTGTCATCGATCCCTGGGGCATATACGGTCACAAGCCTGACACCGTAAAGCGGGCCAACATTGAAGTCATCCGAGACGAAAAAACCGACAAGACGGGCTATCGCATTGGAGAGTTGGATATCTCCGGCGATGAGCTCCTGGAGCATGCCAAACGCGCTGGCCCTTCAATCTCTGACTACGTGGGCTTGATCCCAGGCTGCGACCATGACCCCAGCTATGCGGCGAAGCCAGGTTGGGCGGTGAATCAAGGCGTTAAGATTCCAAAAGATGGTAAAGATGATAAGTGCACCCGCGGCGTTGGTGGTGACCATTGCTGGACCGAGTATCGTCTTGTCGAGGCGGCCATTGAGTACTTTGCATGGAAAAAGAGTGGCTCTACCTTGAACTGCCCTGCAGAAGCCGGCAGCTCATGCAGCATCGCCGTTCAGTCCTTGCAGCAGAGCTGCGCCACCACCGGAACTGTGAGCACGGATGGTTGGGACTACAAGATCCTTGAGGCTTCCATCGGGGTTGGCCTCGCTCCGGAAGGCAAATCACTAAAGGGCGATTTTGGCCTTGGAACAAGCATCACCCACAGCTGGGCCGACAGCACATACAATCTGCGACAAAGCTGCGTCAGTGATTCTTCGACCGTGACGTGCACATGGTCCAACCCGACCGGCGAGAAGAAGGACCTCTGCCACCAGGTCTGGTACGCCGACCGGGTCGCCCATGTCTGGGGCCAAGCCCAGCGCGTCTGCAACAAGTGCACCTCGGGCAACGTCCAGCAGAACACTGGCGACGGCAACGTCTGCGTCCGCGGCCAGATGGAGTTTGATTTCCGCCTGCCCCTCAACAAGCTGGTTCACTGTGACGGAGCTTGCGACTCTGAGGACCCCGGCGTGAACATGCCGCCCAACGGGGAGCGAAGACCATACCAGGATGTTAAGGACTGGAACCTCGTCCCGATCCGCCCTAAGAAGCCTGAGGAGGAGAAGAAGGATTGAGTGTTGGACATTTCTAGCGCGGCTATCGCAAGTATGACGGATGGCCTTACAGGGTGAGCAATGGGTTCTGCGGGACAATGGATAGTTTTGTTTGTATATATTATAGCGTTAGCCATTTTTGATCCCTGATTTCTCTTACCAGGTTTATGAAAGTTGTTTTTGCTAACAGACGCTGGTTCTATTTTCTAAACTTGCAATGTGCACATGAATCTCTCGAAAACCTACTAGCAATAAAGCACTTTGTCTTGAAAGAAAGGGCAGTTCCTTTTCAAGCTACTGCAGAAAATGCAACTAATGATACCCAGAAACACTCCAGACTCAACAACTGGCAATTTATAATGTAACAACCTGGGATGGAACTTTGTTATATATTTGGACGATGGTAAAGGCACTACTGAATATACAGACCCTTGTAACAATCCTCCCCCGCCAGAGAATTGCTTGTTCATAGGAAAATGAACTTTATCTGACTAACTCTAGGTTTAACCTTTTCTGCCTTAGAAGTAAGGTTCTCAATAAAAGAAAGCCTATTTTGTTGAACAATCTAGCATTATATACCCCAATGAACTTGATCCCTACATACCCCGTGTCCATTCGCCACAAATAAGACATGTCTCTCTTCAGCCTAGAGATCCAGGCAAGTAGACTATTCCAAGTCCCGAGAGAACAGAATATCTAACGCCTAACAATATTCAATTAATTACGATTGGCCTTGGTCTTTTTTTCGTTGACTGGAGAATTTGATAATGCTCGCTGTGACTAAAGGCTTTGATAAAGTCACGTGCAAAGCGTGAGATCCTTATATGGAGCTCTGAATTTAAAAACTCAACTTTCAGCAATACAACTAAACTAAATGTGCCGAGATACACAGCTACTATCACAACTCCCTAATCAATATCAAACTCGCACATCTTCTCAATAGGAAGCCGTGGCAATGGTAAGAGCTGCTCATTAGTTGACAAGTCAAACGCAGCTAACAAATCACAGGAAGTCCATCCATTCAACCGGGAAGCCTTTAATGAAGCTATCAAAGAGGAAAGCATAGATGAAATTAAGGGTGTTGGCCAAACGATCCACTGGAGCAACTGCGACCGTGCATACCAAAAGAAATCCGGAGGGGGGGTTTGGTTCGGCATGCTGAAGGAGGGAGGTTGGGTAAAAGTCCTACCGGGGAATTCAGTTTACTTTGTCAGAGGAGCAAACGGTGAGGTTAGAACGGACTTGAAACATGATTCCCGTTAAACAGAAGTAGACTATTAGCTTTCTCCGCATCAAATAAGTATGTTAAACGGCCCTTATATGAGTCCGCATTAACTGCTAGGGGAAATTCGCCATACTCAGAATATTAGCACAGAGAGTTTCTACTTTTAGTCGCTTAATACTACGTCTGAGGTCTATTCTTGTTAGACAAGTCGAACTTCAAGCCGAAAGCCTTACCAGTTCTCTAAAAGAGTTAAGAGGGATCTCGCAAATCGACACCGAACCAAAAGAGATTAGCGTTATATCCAAGGTCTCGGTGTCAGTACAACCTCCAGATTTCAGCTTTCAACTCCGATTGGCAAGGTCAACGAATTCATAGGTCCGCGGGGAAATACGCGGCCATACAATCTGGAAGGCCCTACAGTATCGGTATTTCACCCTGATGGTTGGATTCCTCACGAAATCTAACTGCCAAGCGGCGTTCTGGAAGCATTGGTAAGTTGCTTTCCTTGAAAAGACATATAAAGCAGGGGGAATAGCAACCATCCGAGCGTCTTAAATAAACACCGCTTAGGTGACAATCTTGCACAAGATACAACATGACCAAACCCACAAAGACAGCAGATTCGGCGGATCATGCCCCTTCAGTTGAGGAGCCACAGATCGCCGCACTCGTCGGCTCCCACGCCCCCGAGGACGTGCGAGCTGCAGCAGCAGATGCTCTTGTCGACTCTACTGTTCAGTTTGACTACCGCATCATCTTGCCAACCGTGGTAAGTGTTTCCTTCCCAGGCACCAGCAAACTGTCAGCTAATCACTATAGGCCTTAACTCTCACTTATATGGCGCAGGCAGCAATCTCGACTACTTATGGGACAGTCTTGTCCTACATCAATCAAGATATTGGTACGCAAAGCGAGTCTTCGTATCTCAAATGGCTCTTTTTTCTTTAGTAGAGTTTACGTTGGAATCCTGGTGGCCACGTATAAGTAAATAGTATCTTCAATAGCACTAATACGGAGCTGCTAGGTCCTGTTACTACCTATACTTGGATGTCCTCAGCATGGAGCATGGGTTGTGCAATCTTTCTCCCAATTTCAGGTATGTTGACCTGGAGTAAAACATGGCAAAGCCAGATTCAAGCTGATTTCGCCATGGGCAGGCCCCCTTGGTGACATTCTTGGCCGACGTTACTTTTTTATTGCTGGAAATCTCATTGCAGTTATTGCCGCGATTGTGGCATCGACTGCACATTCAGTGGAGGTTGCCATCGTCGGTACAACACTGTCTGGCGTCGCAGCAGCATTCCAGCAGCTCGCGATCGCCGCTGTCTCAGAGATATATCCAAACAAATACAGAGGCTCGGTGCAAGGTAGGAATCATTGCATCCTACAAAGAGGGCTGCACTCGCTAATTCATCCGGTAGCGTTGCTAGAAAATGCCCCAATGGCATTTGCCATAGCTGGCTCTTTGATCTCTCACAAACTAGTCGAAACTAGAAGCTGGAGATATATATTCTACATTTATCTCACCATCTGCGGATCTGGCTTAGTAACTATCGTTCTCTTCTACCATCCCGTAAAGTTTTAAATCCGCCTTTTCACCCTGTCACTTGCTAACCCTGACCAGCCTGTGCCGCACAACGATCAAACGCGCCGACAACTCCTGAAAAGGATCGATTGGGTCGGTGCTGGAATTTGGACTGTGGGTACAATTTGAGGTGTTTACTCTTGACCCCCTAACAGACTTCTAGGCTGGCCTAACCACCTTCCTGCTGGGCATCTCATGGGCTGGTGGCTAATTCCCCTGGAAATCCGCTGCCGTGGTCGTTCCAATTATCCTAGGTTGTTTCACTATCATTGGGCTTGGCTTTTGGGATACGCTATTCTCTACTTACTTTCTGGAAAGCCACTTAATGCTACTACAGAGGTATATGGTACTAAAAGTCCAATCTTTCCACCCCATATCTTTAAGAATATTCGCGGGTATGTTAGATCTCTGTCCTCTCCAATCTGGTGCTGACTTTTAGTTTAGGTTTACAAACTTGCTAATCACGACTATCATCCTATCTATGCCCATGTATGCGATGGTTACTACCTGGCCAGCAGCTATTGGCACTATTTACACTTCAGACCCAACCCAGATCGGAATTTACAGCCTTCCATGGGGCGTCGGGTGTACCTTTGGTTCGATAGCTGTTGGTCTTTCGTTACATCACGTCCGCAAGATTAATTGGCTTTTTGGTGGCCTGGTAGCTCTTCAAGCGATTTTCATCGGCTTACTCGCAACCATTACACCAGGCTCAATCGAGGGACCATTAGCATTCAGCTTCTTCGGTGGAGCCGCTAACCTCGGAGCCCAACTGATATCGATCGTCATGGTACAGTTCTCGACTGGGGATGACAATATTGGCCTCGCCACGGGACTTCTTGCTTGTGCTCGATCCTTGGGAGGTGCTATTGCCAGTGAGTCTACCCAACACCATGAACTCATGCTCGGAAATTATCTAAAGCTCGAACAGTTGCTATCTATAATACCATAGTTCAATCTCGGATACAGATTGAGTTACCAAGAAGGGTTGCAGCAGTGGTTCTACCCTTGGGGTTCCCAGAGAGTTCGCTTCCCTTGCTGTTTGAGGCTTTGACGTCTGGCGATCAGACTACAGTCCCAGGCGCGAGTCCTGAGATTATGGCTGCTGCTGGCGAGGCAACCAAATACGCCTACGCTGCAAGTTACAGGTTTTATTGCCACATAAGTTCACCGTCATTACGATGCTAACAATTGCTCGAGAATAGTATCCTACCTCGTCGCCGGGCTTGGTGGTTTTGCTGCGATTCTAGCCGTAACCACCCGAGATATTAGCCCTTTCATGACAAAGCACGTTGCGGTCGACTTAAACCAACGGAAGAACAGGCGCGAAACCACCCTCGAGGTCACGGGGGAATCAACAAACGTCGAGGAAAGGAAGGCCAGTGTATGAGTTGGGTAGTTTTAAGACACGGGCCTCAGCACCCCGAGCTGAACAGTCATCATGATTGTGAGGAATTCCGAAGAACTCCCTGTTTCTCTCCTCCTATCGCTTTTTTCAGAAGTGAATAGAATTATAGTTGGTATCGAGGAACAATCCTGAGTGACGTTAGTGGGGTGCATCGTAAACTAATCTAATCTTGTTTCTCGTTATGGGAATTACAGTTCTGCGTAATAAATGCCAATGATCTAAATGCTCACCTACCGACATTAATACATTATACGCTATAACCAAATTTGAAGGAAATTTTGAACAAGACCAACGACTCCAAAGGAGCTGGTGCAGGAGCGCTGACTTCTAGCTCACCATTAAAGGCATTGTCTGTTTGAGCTCCTGCTTTTCCGTTAATCAATGTCAGGCTTGTCACTCAATGCATGCTGGGACGTGTGTCCTGGGGTGCGCCGGAGGCTTACAAAGCCCAGGATAACAATCACCGAGATAGTCAGCTGGCTCACGATAACAAAGTCTATGTGAAACTTTCGCGGTATCTCCAGTGAATTATGGGAAGTTGTGTGGAATATGACTCGACTAGTTGCCTAAATAGGGCTTTATAAAAACGCATCAACCTTCTCGCCAAGATGCGAGACTAACATTACTGGCCGGTTGCCAGCTCCAGTTCGAGTGGTAATAACGCCTCCTGAAGAGGAATAGCGACCAACATGTTCCCAAGAAAACACCCCGGACCTCATATAGCGCCCTGTTCTCGCAACGCTGAGACTGCCGTCGAGGCCAAACCTAGTTCCTGCAGAACCTCGTCTGTGTGCTGCCCCAGGGATGGTGGGCCTTCTCTGATGGATGGTTTCGACTCGCTAAATTTGACCGGGATTCCTGGCAAATGACACACTTTCAGACAAGAGCTGATAGTATGAAGAAGGGATTCTACTCACCAAGAACCTTGACCGTTCCTGTTACCGCTGCATCTTGCTTGACAGTCTCCACCATACGTCTTGCCATGGCCTGTGGATGAGAGAAGACTTTCTCCAGTGTGTTGATCGGGCCATACGGCATTCCACTTCCCTCAAACACTGTTTCCCACTCTTCTGTTGACTTTTCCGCGAAAATATGGTCCAGCACCTGCTTCAACGCTTTTCGATTACGAACCCGGGCGTTGTTATCATGAAATCGAGGATCCTTTGCCAGATCTTGGTTCCTCAAGAGCCGGCATAGGAGTTGAAACTGTCTATCGTTCACCGCGCCGACGACCAGGAAGGAATTCTTTGTCCGGTATGCGTCGTAGGGAACGATGGTGGGATGTGCCGTGCCCCATCTTTCCGCCTCCTTCTCGAGGTTGAGCCATGACGTGCCCACGTTCGCTAAGATGGATATCGTAGTTTCAAAGAGCGAGGTATCAATCTTTTGCCCTACTCCGGTTCTTTGGCGTGTGAACAAGGCCGAGACAATCGCCCCGTGCAGGTAAAGCCCCGTGCAAATGTCCATTAGTCCAACACCGGGCTTGGTTGGAGGGCCGTCTGCTTCGCCGGTGATGTGCAGCAAACCGCCTTCGGCCGCACCAATGACATCGTATCCGGCACGCTTGGCGTATGGGCCATCAGCACCGTATCCTACATGAGAAGGTCAGCTGTGTCGTGGGCAACAGCATCGATAGACACGTACCGGAGATGCTCGCTAGAATAATTGACGGATTGACACTTTTCAAATTTTGGTATCCGAGACCGAGTTTGTCCAGTTTTCCAGGGATGAAGTTTTCCACACTTTGTAGTTGTTCTATGTCAGTAACGTCCTTGGGGCTCATATCTTGTTCTCGGGGCTGCATCTCTGAAACTCACACGACGTCAGCGTCATGGGCCAACTCCAGGATAATATCTTTGCCCTTCTCATTCTTCAAATTGACCGAGATGGAGCGCTTATTCCGATTAATGGTATTAAAGTAAATCGAGGTATTGGTCGCTTCGGGTCTCCAGATTCTATCCTCCTCCACTTCCCTCCAAAGTCGAGTGTCGTCCTGCACACCGTCAGAATACCCAAGATATGGGAAGAGAACAGAAAAACCTACACCTCCTTGCGGATGCTCGACTTTGATAACGTCTGCTCCGTAATCTGCGAGAATTTGAGTGCAGAATGGACCCTTACGAAGTTAGCAGACATGTGCTGGTATTTTTCAAAGTTCTCCGTACCGCCAGGACCCGAGTCAAGTCCAGGATCTTGACCCCGACGAGAGGGCCGCCGTTGGCGTGCGGCGAAGCAGTCGAGTGCCTTCCACGCCTGTTGAACAAGCTGTCAGGCCTGGAGGCCGACGACGATGTGAGCTGCAGGGATCGCCGGGAAATGGTGCGAACCAGATGGGACATGATTGGAACGAGCAGAGGAGGTGGTTTCCAAATTGCGGCTCTCCAGTTAAGGCTAAGTCTCCTAGTCAAGTCAAGTCAAGAGCATGCTTCCCAAGCAATGCCTCGCTTTACTCGCGAGCAGCCTGCAAGCATTTCCAACAACTTTCTAATAGATATGTCATCCTTTTTTCTGTCTCCTCCCCCCCCCCCACATTTCTCCCGGCTGTTGTCCATCGGCTTTTCATGCTGCTATGTACCACCTGTCGGCACAATGGATATGCAGCAGATGTTACGCCGAACATGAAATCTAACTGCCCCAATGCATTCGGTCTCTAGGCTTTTTCCCCACCGCACCTCCTTTGCATCGGGTAATAACTAGAATCAACCGGTCTAACGCCGGTCCGAAGCGAGCGTCCCCCGGCATGGACGGAGGAAAACGTTCAAAACGTATGTACATAAACCCAACACCAATCGTGACATCCATTGTTAGCCAATCCCGGCAAGCCAACCAGTCCTCAAAGGGCCAGCCATCAACAGCATGCAAACAAACCTCCTCCTTGCAGCCCGCCAATCAAGCTTGCGCCTCCCGGCAACAAGGCCTCGCACGAAACTCTTGTTCTGGTCTTCAGTTTCTGATGGCCAATCCTGGCCAAGGTCTATTCATGCCCGAGCCACAGAGTTCCTCCCAAGCAATCTTCCGGAATGGACCGAGTCCCAGCGCACTGTCCGTGACGCTATCGCCAAGATATGCACCAAGTACCCCGACGAGTATTGGCTGCAGCGAGATGATGACCATCGATTCCCATGGGAACTATCCAAGGATCTAGCTGATCACGGATGGCTTGGGATTTGCCTACCCCAGAAGTATGGAGGCTCTGATCTAGGCATTTCAGAGGCAGCCGTTATGCTGCAGACTATTTCCGAGTCCGGCGCGGGACAAGGCGGAGCTTCTTCTATCCATATGAATATCTTTGGCTTAGAGCCTGTCGTCAAATTCGGTTCCGAGGAGCAGAAAAAACGATGGCTTATACCTCTTATCCAGGGCAGGGAGCGCGCCTGCTTTGGAGTTACTGAACCTAATACCGGTCTAGATACTTTACGGTTACAATCTTCTGCCCGACGAGAGGGTGACCACTATATACCTAGCGGCTCGAAGGTATTTATATCTACCGCTCAAGTATCAGAAAAGATTCTGATCCTTGTGCGGACGGCACCACTTGATGTTGAGAAACCCAGTCGGGGTCTTTCCCTTTTCTATACAGATCTTAACCGATCCCGCTGTAGAGATTACTAGGATTCCTAAGATGGGGCGTGCCGCAGTTGATACTAATACCCTGTTTTTTGATGGTTGGAAAGTTCCTGCTGAAGATCTAGTGGGAGAAGAAGGCGAAGGCTTTAAGATGATTATGTATGGAATGAATGCCGAGAGAATACTTATAGGTGCAGAGGCTCTAGGGCTTGGTTACGCAGCTCTACGCCGAGCCTGTAACTATGCGAATGAAAGGGTAGTATTTGGCCGCCCCGTGGGTTCATATCAGGGACTGCAGCACCCTCTAGCAGAGTGCTGGATGAACCTAGAAAGTGCCCGGTTAATGATTTATCTAGCGGCAAGGCTATATGATCAAGGTTATCGAGATGGAGAGTATGCAAATGCAGGAAAATACTTGGCAGCTGAAGCTGCCTTTAAGACAGCAGAGAGGGCTATCTTATCACACGGGGGCATGGGCTATGCCAAGGAGTACCACGTGGAGCGATATATGAGAGAGTCACTTATATCGCGGATCGCCCCTATCAGCGGGGAGATGATCAAGAATTATATAGGACAGCGGGTGCTGGGGCTGCCTAAGAGTTATTAACAGATGAGAAAAGCTCAGTAGTTATCTCTACCTAGACTAGTAATAGTAAATGGAAATTTTAAACGAAAACAGTAGTAGACATTGTTGACTGTCTCGTCAGAAGCTGAGATGTGCCACACGGGGTGCGGACCGAAGAGCTGGCTGAGTTGTGCTGCTTCCCTCTACACGTGGAACATGTGATTGACTGGCGCTGGTCTCTGGCTGGTTCAAAGAATGCAATTTGCAAGGGAAGGCAGCTGCAACATTGTAATCAATTGATAAACTACCAAGCCCAGGCCCACCAAATGCTCGGTCCAAAGCTCTGATCTTACTACCAACACAAGCTGATCAGGATTTAGGAAAGATAACAAGACCATAGATCCTTGGACTTGAACATTGAGCGAACAATCATCGAGTCAGTTCCTGTCCGAATGGGATATGTTCTTCATGAACCTGATTGCCAGCCACCTCGAAGGGCTCGCAAGGTAAGACGGTGGCAATTAAGCGCGCAGTCTGGTCCTCAGACGGGTTCAACCAACGATGCATAGTGGACCGTTGGATGATGTGGTCTCTGTCACGCTAAGTATTAGAATAGGATATCTGTCAAGAAGTGTGTTATGAAGACTGAAGGTTTCCGGAATAATTTAATTAAAATCGGCCAAGGTATGTTGTCTGTTGCTTCACAGCTACACTCACTCACCCAGGATATAAGCGAACTTTCTCACCGCTGTCCAACTCGTGATCTATTTCACCCATGACGCAAATTGAGATGTCGAAGGAGAGTGTACGATGCCAGTGCCCAATCGCGCCTGGAATGAGGTTGAGCGTGTTAATGTTGGCCCCAGCCGTTTGTTGGGCGGTATGCTCTCCTGCAGGTGCTCGCATCGCAAAGTCCCTGGCCCGGGTATAGCTTGAGGTTGCATCGGCACTCCTGAACAACCGCACATCCTCTTCGTCACTAAGTTGGATGGGGAGTGCAGTCGTTGCATATGATCGCGCTACATATCCAAAATCGGGAAAGTGACTGTATGCATGTTCAGGCGCATCCACGTATATGCTCTGGCCGGTTGCGGGGTCGTGGGAGGTGATGTACCGCTTGATAGGCCGAAGACCTGATGGTGCTGTCATTGTCCTAGATCCTTAATCGTGTGAACCAGGCTTTGATTGTATGAAAGACATGAAGCTGACACCACACTTTCTGAAATCGTTCACGACAGGATATGGAGCCACTTTGGTGTTTCTATTTCACTGTACTTGGGTGACGGACCTTTTAATTTCCGACGATGGATGGGCTTAGATACTCTTCTCGTTCGGCTGAGCCCTTGCCCATTTGCAATTGACCGGGGTTTGCTGCTGTCTTGGGTCGGGAGGGAGTGAGTTTTGGCTAGCTGAAAACAACCGCGGCTTACAAACCGATCTGCGGTGCGGAGTATAGTAACACACACTCCAGGATTAGGTCTAGGAGTATAGCCTGCCTAATAGGGTATTATATTGTTAAACCGAATTGTCCTTATTGGTTTATATTCTGGCTCGGCCATAGGGCATTTTCTAGGTTTAAGCTG
>JAJJWN010000385.1:0-18073 GCA_021655885.1 Fusarium abutilonis
GAGCTTTTAAAGTTACTACTAAAGCCTAAGTAGTAATATTAGTTAGTATACTTAATAGAGAGGAAGGAGGAAAAATAGGGAGAAAATTGCTTATAGTACGGTCTTATATAAATTTAGCGGTATTACCCTATTTAAGTTTATAGGGGTAGTCTCTTAGCGTTCTTAGCAGGTAAGGACTTTTAAGCCCTGCCTCTATAGAGATATCTTATATATCCCTGCTGAATCCTCTAATGCCGAGAGGCTATTTAGTAAAGCTAGGATTATAATATCAGATTAAAGGCATACCCTTAGTCTAGCTACAATAGAAGCAATATAGTGCTTAGGAAGCTGGTCACTATAATTAGGTAGGCACATTCCCTACAGGCGTATAACTAAGATTAATCTAAGACTTTAAGTCTAATTTAACTTGCACCCCCCGTTCCACCTTACAAATCAAGCCTAACCCCCCCCTAAGTCAAGCCACTGAAAAAGCCGACTTGGCTTGGATTGTTAGAAGCGTTAAATCAACTCTACACCCTGGCAATAATCAACACTACTAGGGTTAAAGTGGGTCAATAAAATCAACTCTACTTGAGTTAATTTAGTTATTAGTTACTAGGCGTCTTGACCAAACGAACCTCAGACTAAGGAAAAGCAAAGTCATCTGACAAAGTACGTCTCAAATAGGAATAGCGCAAAGCATCAGCCCAAAAGAGGGGAAGAGAGGCCAGATAGAACACGAAAAAGCAGACACCAAGCAGACCATCAATACAACACGCGTCACGCATATTAAAACACACCTAACCGGTTTAACAATACCCGTCTCACGCAACTTTCGCATGTTGACGCGACGAGAAAGATGCGCGCCAAACAGGTTTATGTCCGCACTCCGACACAGTTATCTGCTCTGCACTTAAGGCTTGCGACATGCACTAGATAGAGCATACTAAATGTTCTTACAGTAAGAAGAGCCGAGACCCTTGGTGATTAAACCTGATATTTAGAGTTTAGATAAAGTTTCTGGCTCCGCCGCTTAGCTGAGAAATAACTATTAACAGCTCGTAAAGCAAAAAAAGGCTGGGAGCTTATATACAGATTAGAGGTAGGGATTAAAACTTATTGCTAAGAAAGTTCCTAGCTAGATATCCCGCTTTAATTAAAATAGAAAAAGTACTTTACTCTAGTTGCCTATTGCTAATAATCCTCTTATTTTAAGGGACTTTAATTACTAAATAAAAGCTAGCTACCTTTACCTTCCCTATAGCTAAGGGGATAAATAGGGGACCTCTGTAAAATTATATAAATACTGATATATCTTTAAGCAGTAAATAATTATAGACTCTAACGTAAGTCCTTATTAACAATAACTTTTAAGCCCGTCCTCTCCTCTACATTAATATTTATAACCTGAATATAGCCTAAAGGCTTAAGCTTTTCGCCTATACTTTTTTCTTTTTAAGGTAGACCTAGCTATTTTCCACACTATATAACTTAAATTACTATTATTCTATTTACTAAAAGTTTATGCTGTCTAATCTTGTCAGAAAGGGCACCCTGCGCCGAAGGCTCGGAATATAGGGTCTGAAGCTCCAAAGGAATAAGCCAATCAGAAAGATGCCCAAAGAGGGGGCTGCAAATACAGATACAGCCAACAAGGCTAGACTGAGGACAGAAGAACAGACATAATGATCAATACACACGCTTCTTTTAACAACCTACAACACAACCACAAACTTTTCTAAATGGCTAGTAACTCGTTCTACGCGATTCTAGAGAGTATCATATCCACCACTACTGTCAGATGGTAGTCACTCGCAATCTAGTCTCAACAACGACGTACCATTTTTTAAACCACATGATCTAGGATCCCTAGGCACGATATTCGATGAAGAGGGACAGATATCTGTATCACAAAACGAACGAGATATTGAGGGCTTCCCACCGGTCAATGGGCTAGGCGATTCTGAGTGGGATGATTCCTTTATTCGAGCTCATTGTGTTGACCGGCTTTTGTCGCCGAGCGATTTCTTTCAGACAAGCGATGCATGATATCACATCTGATAGGATGGTCCTTCAAACCTGAGGTATTGGATTATTGTATACTTGGAAGACATGGCCAATGATCCACGATTCAATAGAGTCCTCCTACTTCTTGAGCTTTTCTGAAGTTCCTCCAAAGACGTCTTGTCTTCGAGCCGATTATTCAAATGCACTTCTGCCCGTTGACCATGGACTTGAGTCAGGCTCAACTGATACCAGAAGTGTGACAGGTCGGATTACCTCCTCACTAATCGATTCCGCCTTAGGAGGATATCCAATGCGGAGGGTATCAATTATGTTCCACTCAATATCCTCTACAGCATCTAGAATCTTGCGGCGCAGAGGGCCATCCGGCTCGGTCTAAAGGTGGGCAATAGGATGCGGGCCAGCTGGGTCTAGAATCCTATTCACTATCCAGAACTAATCATATTGGACGCTCCAAGGATCAGAGCTCGATCGCGCGACATGCTTTGGCCTAGAGGCTAGGCCCATGCAGAGAAATGTTAATCTCCTTAGGAACTGGCTGGTGGAAGAGCCGGGCGTTTCTATGTCGGTGTAAGGGAATGAGTTCGGCAGACTATGACTCTTTCTGTGATGAGAGCGGGACCCCGTTGGTATCGGGAGCAAGCGGGAAGTGGTTGTAGTTAAGGTATAGTACGGAAGAGGCGGGGTTTGAATCGAAGAGGACATGGTCCCTACTGTTGTGTTGCAGCTAAGCCCTTATGACCACGGCCCTTTGTGTAGGGACCTTACACTTTTGATATTGTTCAACACCTATTTGTATCTATCAGCCTGACTGTCCCACCAAAGTGTATTGGTCGCACGCTTCGGCCTAATGTATGAAAATCAATCATCGAGACTGATAACTTACTCGAGAAGAAAGCCAAGACGCAGCGTATGCCGGGACAGGATAAGGAGGCGTTGAAAAGAGATAGCTCTCGAAGTAGTCAAACAGACAGGCGATGGTGGCATTAAGGATAAGGGATGAAGATGGTCGAGAAGCGCTATGTGCTGCTTCTGCCCGAGAAGTATGTTTCTTCCACATCGATAAATGACACTGTTGGGCGAGATGCTTTGTTGAAGTCAGAGGAAGATATTTGGCGCAGCCACCACTACGTACCTCCTCTCAACATCACCACCTAGGTAATCATCATGTTTTGCTTGCCTTTGAGAAGCATACAAGATTGGAAACCCAGTTTGTGAAAGTTTACTGGTTAATGGAAAATGGTTTCAAGGGCGACGAGAGACCTGTGCTGCCCAGACAAGTGGAAGAGAATGACTAGTGCTTTGAGCTCAGATTTCATTTTATTCACAGTGTAGCTAGGTAAAGAGTTCTCTTGCAGCTGTGCACATGTTAATGGACAGGTAAGTTACTGGACGACGCATAAGAGATTGTTGTTTTTATATTCGTTTGTGTATGTGTGTGATCAATGCAGAGGCCGTTGAAGTGCTACTTCTATTCTTTTCCATAGGAGAAGTCTGACCAATATAAGCATCGATGCGGCTGCAGATATTGGAACTGGCACAGGTATGTAGTCTCGCAGAGCATTGGGTTCGAGATCGAAGTTTAAATCAAACATTCTTTAAAAAGGTTACTTGCATCTTTGTCCTCTAACCCGTACCGATGTTGAGATCATATGTGCAACGAGTTGGTGAGTGACTGGATATTGTTCTGGTTTCGATAAGAGTTCTCGTAAGGATTGAGTAATCTCAGTGCAAGATACCAAGTACTTGCGAGTCTATCATCCAGTGGTTTTCATCAAATAACTATGGGCTTGTCTCATCTGTGATAGCTTACAGAGTACGCCATAGAAGGGACGTACATAAGTATTACGTGCTGTTGTAACGGTAATTTAACCCTAGGTACTTATTAGGTATGAATAAACTAAACCAAATCCACTTGATAGATTACTACTACTACTACTACTACTACTACTACGACTACTACTACTACTACTACTACTACTACTACTACTACTACTACTACTACTACTACTACTACTACTACTACTCTTACTACACCACATATCAATCGGCCCTTGTTGGTAACATCAAAACAGTTTAATTAATAGCAGTAGTTAGCCTTCCCCAGAATGGTTGTCATCACCGTTAGCAGTGCAACTTGGAGGTTAGCGGATCATCAAAGTCCCCTTACCCATGCATTTTGTTGCCCCTCTCCCCTCTGGATCTTCTATTTTCCTTCCTTTCCCAAAGCAATTCCCGCCAGTCCACATTCGGCACCACTGTATCAATCAAACCAGGGGTTCAGTTGAGATGCAACGCAACGTAACGTGAACGGTCACCTCTGGACCTTCTGAACTCTCAACCATTGTACCTACCTACGAGTCAACTATATTCAGATTGAAACCTCAACGACAAGAAAAACGAACCAAAGAGCAAGAAACCAGAGACAGGAAAGGGGGCGCAAAGCGCCAAACAGGGCGTTACTCTTGGCCGCTAAAACAAACAATCACGCAAGACAGAACCCAGCCAGCATTGAGATTGCAACGCTGCGTGCGGCTCTTGGAGAAAACGCCAGCTGTACCTCGTCCTGTCGATCATACGCACCCCCTCGCTCTCGCCCTCGCCCTCGCCCTCGCGCACGGCTACGGCTACGGCTACTTCGCGGCTACTGCACTCTCCTTCCTTGCATGAGAACGACCACTACCGACCAACAATGCCTCCCAAAACACCAAATTCCACGGGTACGCCCATCTTCTCGACCTCCATCTTCTCCTCCTCCTCCAACGCCGCCTCCCGCCCGACAACCCGCGAAGGTCACGGCGTCGATCCTCTGAATACCACCAATCCACCGAATATCCTCCCCAAGGATCGCAAGTCCTCCTTCTCTCGTAAAGCGTCGCTGTCGAGTCGACGTGGAAGCTCCTTTGGCAACGGCCCCAACGTCTACGTGACAGATGCCGCTGCACCGCCTGCTCTGCCCGACTACGCGCTGTCTGCTGCTGCAAAGGTCAACCCCATTGCGAGGGACGGCGAGGTTAATGCGCATCATCCTACACCGTCTGTAGACTCCCAGATGTTGAGCCGCAGTGCGACAGGGTCGTCGACCCTCCATGGCGGGATTGTTCCGAATATGCCTGGGGGCATCATGTCGAATGGGGCCGTTAATTCATCGGGCATGTGGCAGCAGAACGAGGCGAGCATCATGCATCATCATGTTACAGAGCTTGCCAACAAGCGCATCTCGACGCTCGAGTATTTGCGCAAAGCGTACGTCCATAGATAAACTGGCGCATATTGTATCGATTCAGCTACTAACAGCTCACAGTCACGAAGGCCGTGTATACTGGTTCAAGACATATCTATTTGAGAAACCCGACCTCAATCGCATGCCCTCCCTCGACGCCCGAAAGCTTGGTCGCAAAGCAACAAATCATTTGCTACTCGGCCTCTCCCTACCAACTATTGTCGACCTCTACTCCTCCACATCGATCGAATTCCTCCGAAGTCTCAACTCCCTCCTCTCTGAGTTCGACTCGTTCCAGCAACTCCATGGCGAGTCGTCTACCGCCGCAACCCTCACCCGCGCCCGTCTTCCCAGCATGTTCCGCCGTCAAGGCGGCAAATCGCGACGCTCGACTTCGGGCGCTGATATGCATACCATGGTAGACGAGATGGCGCCTATGCCTACTGCTGGAGGGCCTGCGCCGTCTGTTATGAACTTTGCGGCCTCGGAGACGGATCTTCTTCCCGGCGAGGAGTATACGTTTCTGCTGACGCCGTCTCTGCCATTCGACCCCGATTACTTCGAGACGTTTGCGACACTGTGCGATGTGTTGATCGATTGCTACTCGAGATTCTTGGCGTTAGTGCCTTCACCACGAGAATGCTCTGCACCAGTCGCTGAGCTATTCACAAAGGCCGACTCTCGGGTGCGCAAGATTATCGTTCAAGGTGTTGTGCGGGAATTTGAAGATCAGACCCGAAGTCATGTCAAGACGGAGGTGGCCAGTATTGGAAAGGTGGTTCTAGGGGGTCTAATGTGAGGTTGGAAGATTTGTTACGGCTGCTTCACTACAGCTTATGATGCTTGGAGTTTGTGGCTGGGACCGCAAGATATGAATATCCTCACTGGGTTCTTGCTGGAGTTGTGGTTTTTTGCATCTTGATACGCATTATGGCGGTGGGAATTGGCATGAAGATATGAAACGCATAATGATGGGGGAATCGTCGTTTATACCATTTATCTAGCATGTTCGAGCCCAGTCTATCTGACCTGGGCTGTGGATGATAATACAAATTCTATGCTACAATGTTGTACAGCTCTATTTTGTTCCTTTGGCCTGCTTCTCTTTGACCTCCTCTTCCAACACAAGCAACTCAATGTCCTTGCCCACTAACCAATCCTTTGCGCCATCCATGATCCTATCCAGCTTTTCACCACCTTCTAGCACATTCGGCAGATCATGCACGTCAACACCAGCGCGATGATCTGTACATCGGTCCTGGTTGTAGTTGTACGTGCGGATTTTATCACCACGCGTAATCTGCGTCTTGGAGAGCACGCTGTTCCTCAACTGCGATGCTTCCTCCTCCCGCGCCTCTCTTCGCTGATCAGCAATGCGCGACCGTAGCAATTTCCACGCTTCATCTCGATTGCGTTGCTGCGAGCGATGATCCTGCATCGACACTGTCGTCCCAGTGGGTAAATGCGTCATGCGAATCGCAGACTCGGTCTTGTTAACATGCTGTCCTCCCGCACCGCGCGCTCTCATCGTCTCGATCTTGACTTCTTGGGGATTCACGTAGAAGTCGCTCTCTGGGTCGTCAAAGTCGATATTGCTGGTGCCAGACTCGGGGAACGAGGGGAGAACCCACACGGCGACGGCGCTGGTGTGTACGCGGCCTTTGCTCTCGGTGCTGGGGATGCGTTGGACACGATGCATGCCGGCTTCGCTACGGAATATGTCAAAGGCGCCTTGGTCGTGGACTTCGAGAATGGCTTCTTGGAGGGGGTTCTCGCCGGCTGATGAAGAAGAGTCGCCAGCGCCATCGGCGAATTCGTACTTGACAACGCTGTGACGGTAGCCCCGACGGGCGCATAGTCCTTTGTACATCTTGAACAGCGTGTCCATGAAATATCGGCCTTCAAGACCACCGGGCCCAGGGCGAAACTCGATCATACATGGAAAGTCGGCAAAGGGATGGCGTGGAGTTAAACTAGCTGAGAGTTTGCGAGCAAGGGATTCGAGGTTTCCTGTCTCGGAGGTGAGTTCATCGCGGGCTATAGAAGCTAAATCGGCGTCTTGATCGGGGTCGTCAAGCATGGTTTTTAGCTCTGCGACAGAGGCTTGGGAGGATTGCCATGCTTTGAGAGCTTCAGCTACACGGGAGAGTTCGCCGACGCGCTTGGCTGTGTTGGAGTCGAAGGAGGAATTGAGGATCTTTTGGAGGTTGTCGTGTTCGGTTGTCAAGGATTGGGCGCGTTGGAGGAGGGCGGGTGCGAGGAGTGGTGAGGCATCTGGTGGTGGTTAGCTGGGCTGGCTAGATAGAGGCGTAGATTAGGGATGAGGGATGGACGGACCATTGGAGGCAAAGCGAGCGAATTGACGTATGTGAGAGCTTGTTAGTGCTCGTGTGCATGTTCGGCATATCCATGGTGCTGGGGACATGCTTTGAGAGGAATTGGCGTGGTGATGTAGATGTAGATGTCCAATACATTACATTATAGTTAATAGAGGGGCGTTGAATTTTTAGAGGCTATCTTCAAGGTCCGGGGATACAGTTGGCGCGGGGCCGAAAGATGGATTGACTGTAACATGACAGGAGACCACAATTTGACTGTGAATCAATCACTATGTAATTCCTGACTTTTGTCTATATAATTCTAGTTTATTCTATATTTTGTCTATCTTCAGCTCTTTTAGCAGCATACAGCAAAAACATTCCCAACATCATACTCGCACCTCCCCACATCTGCGCAGCCAAATAGTCCCCTCCCGTCGCCTGCATCAACTGTCCTGCTAAAGGCGACCCCGTCAATGCAGCAAAACTAATAATCGTAAAGACCATTCCAATTCTCGTTCCTGATTTACTCAAGTCCTTTGTCAAGCTCGCACAACAGGACGGAAACAAACTCTGAACCGCTGCGCCGAAGTATCCAAATACGCTGACCCAGACGAATCCGCCTGTGAGAGTCTGTACTTGCGACCATGTAAAGAGACATAGCGCGGCGGAGAAGATTATTGGCACAAAGACGTTGATGGCGCCAAAGTATCGGTCTGCTAGAAAGGCTGAGATTAGTCGGCCTGGGATGCCTGTTACGTTTATGGCGATGAGCATGAGGAATGAGGCTGAGGCTGAACCGCCCAGTTTGTCGGTTGCGTACTGTCGAGCCTGATATTTGTTGTCAATAACTATCTGACAGCAAATGGGTTGAAGGTTACTCACATAGTTGTACGAAATCCAGGTCGGCCACAGGGTAAAGAACATGGCTATTGCAAACAAGACATAGCCTGGCTCTTTAAACGCAGCCCATTCAACCAGCGGCCCGGCCTTTCTCGCACGCAACCTCGTCTTGCCGACCATCATGGTTATCATGGATGATACGACAACTACCAATCCCATCACCCGCACCGTCCATTGGAATCCAATCTTGGGGAGGAGTTGCTGAGCAATCAAAGGAAATATAATGCCTCCTGTCGCAGCGCCACATGCAGCACAAGAGATGGCAATGGTCTTCTTGCGAGCAAAATACGTCGATATATTTGCTATTGTCGGCGCAAAGATGATGCCGTTACCTAAGCCTTGACATATTCCTTGCGCAAGGAGAACCTGCCAGTACGCAGAGGCGATGCTTGTCATGAAGATGCCTAGAACTTGGAGGAAGAGACCAACAGCCAACGCTGTGCGAAAATACCCTGCGTCAAAGGCACGGCCGGAAAAGGTTCCGATGAAGAAGATCAGACAGACTTCGAGACTGCCGATCCAAGAGACTGTTGAGGGTGGCAGGGAGAATTGTTCCTCGTAGTAGGACTGGAAGATACCGAAGCTGATGAGGTAACCCCATGAGTTGACGGCGACGAGATGGCCTGCTAGGACTTGAAGCCAGGCTTGTAAACCGCCATCTGGAGGTTCGCTTGTGTCGTTCGTTGAGCAAGCTTCAGCATCTTGGCTTGGTGTTGAGGCTGCGTCGTCGTTGGTCTTTTCGTCATGGAGGGTTGGGAGACTATCGTCTGTAGTCTCGATAGCTGACATCTTTGCTAGGGAACAAAAAGATTGTGGTCAGGTCCATGATGCAAGGTGAGTCTTGGCTTGGAGTTTTATAAGTCATGTTCGGCGCGCCCTTAATGGCGGGGTTGCACCTCCGAAGCCGGTACTTGTCCCGGCATCCGTGACTCGGCCGGGTCATGGATGAAGCTTCGGGTCTACACTTCTCGAGCGCTACATGTACATCATTTCAAGCATGATAGACAATCTCAGCTGAATTCGGTGCGATCGGCGAAAATTGGCTTACAAATTACTTCCAGGGGAAACCGGCAATAGTGGAAATAAAGGCAACCGAGGGAATGTCGGAAAGGACGGTAAAAGCGGAAAGAAAATCACAAACAAGTCGAATTGTGTAAAAGAGAAAATGAGTGGGCGGGTCCGAAGCTTGATATATTAAGGATCCAATGTCTAACTGATGAGCTGTTTTCTTGCTGAAGTGCGTCTCCGACAGCTGATAATTTTCAAAGTAAAATACAAAACGCAGTCTATCTATTTGTCTAAATCCTTCGACCAAAAATGGTATTGAAAAAAAAACGAGTCATGAAGACTCGGGGGCCAATCTTTGTCTATTTCTTGTTCTTGTTCTTGGGCATGCGGACAAGCCAGTATAGCGCGAGAGCGCTAAAGATGTTGACGATGATGAACACCATGCCAATGCCAAAGTCCCTCCATCGGTTGGAGTAGTCGGAGCTGAGGGAAGTCAGGTAGACGTTGGTGTCACTGATGGGACAGAAGAGACACTCCGTGGTGGAGGAGTTGTCAAAGACGTATCCACCAGCGGCGTCGACATAGTCTGCAAGGTATTCTCCGCATGTTGTACCGTTGGGAGGAGCAAAAGAGACGTACTCGTTGGCCGCGCAGGTAACAGCGGTATTGGCGAGACCAGTTGACATGAGAGCCGAGATGAGATACGTGAACGGTGAGACACGATACATCCAGATCCAGAAACCGGGCATGTTATCAGGCGAAGCCAAAACACCACAGAAGAACAAGCACATCATGAACATGACGTTGGCCAAGTTACCACCAGCCTCTGCTGTGTCAGTGATAGCAATAACCGCATTGGCAAAGGTGCAGGTGAAGATGAGGAACTGCCAGAAGAGAAGCCACATGAGACCGCCGCGCTCGGCCGTCTGTCCAGCTGCCTCGGCGTTCTTGTGGAAACCGACCGGGTAGTAGATGCAGATGAACATGAAGACCGACATGAGAGTGTTCCAAGGGATCTCAGCGAAGATCTGAGACAGCATAAAGACCTTCCAGCTGTACGTCTTGGAGGGGCGTTCGCGGACTTCGTAGAGGGATCGCTGGGTGACGAAGTGAGGCATCTATTGATGTTAGTGG
This sequence comes from Fusarium abutilonis, assembly GCA_021655885.1. Taxonomy (NCBI): domain Eukaryota; kingdom Fungi; phylum Ascomycota; class Sordariomycetes; order Hypocreales; family Nectriaceae; genus Fusarium; species Fusarium abutilonis. The sequence continues at coordinate 10,591 of JAJJWN010000385.1, forward strand.
ATGGTTTAGTGTCGTTGAGATGGATGTCAACTTACCTGCATCTGACAGAGTTGACCGAAGACAGTGAGCATCTGGAACATGGCAAACATCTGGTTCTGCAAGCCTTGGATGGACAGAGGAGCGTTGAGGAAGACGAGACCGATGAAGAGACCAACCTGGATACACAGCGCAGCCTTGGAGTAGATGTATGTCGGGGTGCGCCAGTACTGCTGGAAGACCCGATAACCGGCAACGCGAAGCTGCTCCATGAAAGGAGCGGCAAACTCGCGGTACGATTCAGGGTCATCGTTGTTGTTGACATTGGCGGCACCCTCAGCCTTGAGGCGTTGAAGCTCAGTCTGAACTGCTTGATACTCGGCACTGTCGCGCCAAGTCTGATGCCAATCGATCTCAGTGTGCGAACCAGGAGCGGCACCAATGACCTCGAGCATCCACTCAGCAGGGTTTTCGCCCTTGGGACAAGGTTCAGAGCCGTTCTTTTCGAAGTAACTAGTGAGTGTCTCAGAGTTCTTGCCAATGTCACCAAAGTAGATGGTTCGGCCTCCCTTAGCGAGGAAGAGGAGACGGTCGAAGCGCTGGAACAGCATGGCCGACGGTTGGTGGATGGTGCACAGGATAGACTGGCCGGCCTTGGAGAGCTTCTCGAGAAGGTCCAGGATGGCCCAGGATGTCTGCGAGTCAAGACCGGAGGTAGGTTCGTCGACGAAGAGGAGCAGGGGAGGCTTGGCGGCGAGTTCGACACCAATCGTCAGACGCTTGCGCTGTTCGACGTTGAGACCCTCGCCGAGGACACCGACGACGGCGTCGGCATACTCTTGCATGTCAAGCAGCTTGATGACTTCGTCGACGTAGGCGATCTTTTCGGCACGGGGTGTAGAAGCGGGCTGGCGAAGAAGGGCACTGAAAGTCAAGGCCTCTCGGACGGTGCTGGTCTCCAAGTGAAGATCCTGCTGCTGCACGTAGCCTGTTTTACGCTGGAAGGAATCATCGCGAATCTTGCCGTCGACGAGCATTTCACCAGTGATGACGCCCATGGAGATACGGTCTGCGAGACAGTCGAGAAGAGTCGTCTTTCCGGCACCAGAGACACCCATGAGAGCCGTTAGAGTTCCCGGCTTGACCCATCCGTCCACATTGTCGAGGATACGTCGAGGCTCACCCTTGATCTTGATATCATAGCATACGTTGTTCCAGTGGAAGACGCTGGTAGAGCCTTGGATGTTGGTGTTGTCGCTGTCATCGTGAACCTGGGAAGCGGTGGTGACGGGACCAGAAGAGGCAGCCTCTGCGTCAGACTTGCCCTTAGAAACAGCAGGCAAGTGGCCATGGCGGAAGACGAGAACCTCACCCTTTGACTTCTTGGCCGAGATGTACTCAGTAGCGACGATGTAGACGAGATGGGAGAAGATCAACATGGCGATCAGAATGCCCACGTTGCGCCACTTGTTAGCATGGAAGTACTTGTACTGCGAGTTGATGTAGGCATCGCCTGAGACATAGGCCTGGCCGGGAACACTGCCCACGGTAGAGCAAGCTCGGTTCATGATGTCCACGTCTTCATAGCCGGCTGAGTCGGTGCCAGGAATGAAGCCAGTACAAAGGAATTCGCGACCAGAGAACTCGTTAACCATGAGGGCCTCGAAACCGTAGGCGACAGGGTCGAGATAGTTGATCCAGCGGCACCAGTCAAGCATGTAGTCAGTTGGGATGACGAAGCCGGCGAAGACGACAAGGGCGAGAATGAGCAGAGACGCGGGAACCATGGCTTGGGACAGGGTTCGGGACAGCGAGGCGATAGATCGGAAGATACCAGACATGTTGAGAACCATGAGGAACGACACGAAAAGGTAGAAGAAGAAGGGGCCCGCCTCTCGGTTCAAGTTGGTCATGAAGTAGAGAGTGATGTTGAACACAATCGTGTTACTTATCTTATACGGCATGTCAACCAAGATGGACGAGAAAGCTTCAGCAGAGGGGTGGTAAAAGGCATATCGGGCTTGCTTCTCAACGATGGGACGCTGAGCATACTGAGTCAAGATTTCCAGAGCAGACGCGAAGGCGTTTGACAAGACGGCAAGGAACAGAACAGCACCACGCTTGAAGAAATCTGCCGTTGTCGGCTGGATGTTGTAGAACAGGGAGGAAGCGATAAGAGCAGTGATCGTATTAGCTACCAGCGAAAAGATGGTAACGTACGGCGATCCCTTAAGTCGCTTCCAGCCTCGCCAGAGACAGAGATTCACCTGCTGCATGTACGTCAAGGTAAAAGGCGACTTGAGACGCTGGCCCTTTGCCTGGGACGAGTGCTTGTTCTCGCGGAAAGCATCGGCGCTGGAGCCGTTGAGAGGGTGTAGGCTCTTGTATGACTCAATCTCAGCCTGGAGGATCTGATACTCGCGGCTCTCCTTCCACCGGGCAGCGAACTCATCAGGCGTGCGAGGAGTCTTGTTCTCGAAGCCGGGTCGGATGACACGCTCGGCGGGCGCTGTCATGGAGGTCAGGAAGTCAGGAGTTGTCTGACGGTCGGGACATTCGAAGCCAAGGTTGATGAAGTAGGCCTTTGCCTCGTCGGCGGGACCAAAGAAGATCTGGCGTCCTTCGTAGATGACGAGGGCCTTGTCGAAAAGATCGTATGCGCTCTGGGGAGCTTGGTAGATGGAGACAGCGCATGTCTGGCCAAAGAGCTCGGATTGTAAGCGAAGAGTCTTGCAAAACTCGATGGCGTTGGCTGAATCCAGACCACGCGTTGAGTTATCCCAGCATTGGAAGGGGGCGTTTGCGAGGGTGGCTTCAGCGATGGTGACACGCTTTCTCTCACCACCGGAAACACCGCGGATGTAGTTGTCGCCAACCTGGGTGTTGATTGTGTGGCTGATGCCGTACATGGCCATGACAACGTCTCTCATATGGTCGCTGTACTGGTTGTGATTGACACTGGCTGGGAGGTTCTGCGGGCATCGTGCGCGGGCAGCGAAGGTGAGTGTGTCTCCGACTGAGAGCATGGGAAAGTGCACGTCGACCTCGGCCGTGTAGATAGTTTCACCACTGTGATGCTTGTGCATCTCTTCTGCGGGAACACCATTGTAGTTGAAGTATGTGCTATCATCGACGTAGATACCGTTTGTCTCACCAGACACGGACTTGAGGAACGTCGAACATCCTGAGCCAGGAGGACCGAGAACAACAAGCATCTCACCCGAATTGACAACACCGTCGAAGCCGCGAAGAATATCGATTCTTCGCTTACCACGGTTGGGAGAGGCGATGTTTGTAACAAGACTGGGAAGGCCCAGCCAGATGTTGCCAACGTCTTTTTGGTAGTCGGTTTCGGCGCCGTAGCCAAAGACGTTCATGTCCTGGAAGCAGATACCGCTCTGACGGAATCCAGAGCCGTTCTCGCCCATGGCCTTGGCCACAGTCTTTGCCCAGGTTCTGGCGTTGAACTTCTCACTCGCTGGGTTTAAGGGTGAGTCTGGGTCATCGGCGGCAAAGAGATCTGCATGGCTGCCCTGGAAGTGATGGGATGTGTTGGTGTATTGACGGGCGAGGTCTCGCACGATGGAATGGCGGTGCTCCATCTCTTGTGTGTTGTCTTCCTCATCTTCACTAGAACTTGTCTTTTCGTCCTTGGGACCAGGCGATGGTGTGGGCTTTTCGTTGGATGGAAGTTCCATGTCGACAATGGTATCGTGGCTGCCGTCGTCTGAAACTGGAGCGCCCAGGTTTGTATTATTGGGGTTGTATGCAGCCATGTTGGAAGCAAGACAATTTTGTCTAGCTCTGGCGCTTTTTTGTCAAGCTTTATTCTTTGTGCTTGGTTAGATGTGAAGAGTGGAAGACTCAAGTGGTTAACATACAGATTGAAGTTCGAGTATTAAAGGGTTATTAAGTAAAGAAAGATAAAGTTAAGGTTAAAGGGTAAATAGGATAGTAATTATTGTTGTAATTAGAATGGAAGGTAGTTCGGTCAATTCGAGATTCTTGCAGGGTCTTAATATGATTTTGTCGGGGGTGCTCTTGAACCCGTCGCACCGAAGGTTTGTAAATCCGGGAGACCCGGTTCACGGGCCCCGTCGACAGTCCGACCCCGATGCCCGCTCGGGTTGTTCACAGAGCCCGCCACCGTCAAGATATGAGAATTTGAGAATTTCCAAGGGATTTGATTTGCAGAAAAGGCTTTGGAATTTCCTTCTTGGGGGTTAGGCATATGCAGCTTATACCCTAGCTTGTCCGCCCCATATAGATTCTGTCAAGACTGACTGTTATTCAAGTTTTGTTGGAGCTTGAACAATATCGTCGACATCATCTTTGTATTCCACCTTTTGTTTTCTCATTATCCAGCCGCATAGACACAATGACGGCTGTGGCACCTGAACAGAGACCTAAAGAGTCGAAACGCGTATTAGCTTGCGTGCTTTGCCAGCAACGCAAGAAGAAATGCGATCGCAAAAGTCCTTGTTCGTTTTGTATCAAGGTGAGCACTAAACACTGATAACACCGATTACTCTGGGGAGACAGGGCTAATTTACATGGCTAGGCGAAGATTCCATGCATCCCAAGTACACCGGCTCCCAAACGCATTCGTCGCAAGCCTACAAAGGATTTACTTGCACGTCTAGAGCGCTGTGAAGAACTCTTGAAGAGATGCACATGCGTTCAAAAGTCTTTGATGTACGACTCTCACGAGACAGGGAGCGAATTATCGAGCAGTCCGGGAGAAAGCAACTCGAGCCCGCCGCCAGATTGTGAGAAGATGAGCTCTAGTTCACAAGAGCAGCAACACCGCATAATGTACCATTGAGTCCTTGGCATTTCACATTGGGTTTATATATGGCGTTTGAGGACATAATTGGTTTGGAGGAAGGACGGACGGCATAGGATGATGGAATGGAAGAGCATTGCATTGGCTTCACCTAAAGGTGTTATTATGGACATGTAGATTGGATAGTATTGCATAGTCCTTTTTAGTAATTATTATTGAATCATGATACACAGTTGGAACAACTACAATTGGAGTCGGTTTGTGATAGGCTGTTAGTTAGTTTTGGCGAGAAAGCGAGTAACACACGGCATGTCGTTGGAAAAGATCGAAAAGATCTGGGGGTCAAGAGGTCCTTGTAAATTTTGAGCCCCAGCTGTCAACGACGACAGCCAAGAATCGCTTAGTCTGGTCCATAAGGCTCATGCTTTAATTGGCTAGAATCATGTCGATCACTCGTCGGGCCCCTTCAGTATCCCGTCTCCCGTTTCTGCGCTTATTAATTCTACACTGCCCCTGATTTAGAGTGACGCATCTACACCTTGCTAAGAGCTTTCTAGAAGACTAACTCTGATAGATTATAGAAATAAATGACTCACTAGGTACTATCATGATAATGAGACTGAGTCTATCTACAACCTCAGCTGAAACGGGGGAGATATGCACACGTCACGAACAGCCTCAGCTAAACCCTGCGTCGCACCGTCGGGGACCGTCGCGGGCCCGCCAACCTCCGAGAAAACTCCCAGCTTCTATTCACTCCCCACAATTCCCGAGCCCCGGAGCTAGAGAAGTAGGGATGAGATTGATCTGACAAGTTGAAAACGTGGGCAGTACGACATCAGGATTCAGGGGCATGCCATGTATTTGTCAAAGCATGCATATGTGACGTACAGTTTTGAGTTTCCTGGTTACTAATAGCAATTCATGCGACATGCGTAATTTTCACTGCCATATACTTATCCATGCCGAATACGAGATGTGTTATTAAGGAGCTGACCGTGCTGAGTGCTGACGACGGCGGACTTATCAGACAGAGTTTCAATAGCGTAGATGCATATTTGAGTATCTAGTGTAGCATTGCGGGGGTAAGGTTTGGATTCAATTAACGTTAGCTGTTAGCAGATGAACGTCAAAGGTCGCGTAGAATGTAGAATGCATTGACAACTACCCTGGCAACTGGTCTGGGCGAGATTTTAACTTTAGGGGGCCGGTAGAGAAAAAAGGGTCATGATACTTTAGAGTCAGTCATGGGAGTGATAATAATTGCCATTACTTCGGAAGCAATCTACGCTCGATCTAAAATCCCTCTACTAAATATTTATAATTAAAACACTAACGTGACGTGACTTTAGCTTATGATAAACAGTTTGAATGTAATAACGCATTATAGTTATATAGCTTAATTTGCAATTGAGGAATTATCATAAATTTATAAGCTACATACAATTGGAAACAGACCAGATGATACGCGTTAACACCCTAACAGCCGCCGTTCAAGCTGTTCATATTAATATAACTTTCTAATATTACTTTACACTATATAGCAAGAGTTGTAATCACTATAGTTAATCCTTAAAACGGCAGGCAGTAGGTGGGTGAGTTGGTAGTAATCGGTTGTGTTTTGCAAGTGATGAATTTTAAGATGTATAGGGTAGGACTTGCCAGGTTAGTAATAAAGTAGGCTGGAGTAAGGAGGTTTATAACAGAAGTAAGAGATAGGTAAAATGTTCTTTATACTGAGGAGTTATATATAAGCATTACAGAATCCTAGAAATTAAGATGATACTGAAAAATACTTTATTCTATCGATGGAAGTTAAGCTTAAGAGTATGTGAAACTTGATGAAACGATCCCTGCACATCTTACAGGAGCTGACTCCCAAAGATCTTTGATAATCGTAAGGCCAGAGACAGACACTAGACACTATAGTGATCACGGAATCAGCTACTCAGTTAGTAAAAGCGAACACACAATGGTTTACGAAAAACATTGAGGTCAGCTCTCAGATTCTGATAGCAAAAGCCTTATTTAACCAATCAGAGCCACGCCCGGTTAACTCAATCGGTAGAGCGTGAGTACACGATCTGATAATTAAAGAAACAACAGCAAAAAAAGAAATACCTCGCGTGCTTTACGAAGAAGGGAGTTCCGTCATGACATTTTAGATTGTTAAATGAGTTGTTGTAGAGTCAATTATCTAATAGAGGTTGAGCCTAACCAACCACCACACTACGCAGCGGTAGAGCGCAAGACAAGAGCGCCTGAGGATTGAAAATAAATAAGAACATAGTCTTGACTTATAAGAATTGTAAAATACCATTATTTTTTTCATCTGAAGCAGATTAAAACAAATTACATTATAGGGCGATACTCAGTAAAAGCCTTCTTAGTTTACTTTAGAAATCACTCCTATCTACCCTTAAACTCACTATAAAAGTCACCGTCCTAGTAAAAAAAACCAAAAAAAAAAAAACCAAAAATACAGGAGCCATTCCTTAGGCATGGTCTTTAAATGCTCAGTACTCAGTATAATGCTTTCGCTGGTTTCAACTATCGTACTGCCAATTGATACAACTCCGTATTATGCGGAATCTTTCCACGCTGTGATTAAAAACGATCTAAGCTTCAATCTCACCATGTTGATAACTACCAACTGTCAGAAAGGGCACCCTGCGCCGAAGGCTCGGAACACAGGGTCCGAAGCTCTAAAGGAATAAGCCA
>JAJJWN010000386.1:0-58410 GCA_021655885.1 Fusarium abutilonis
TATTTATAGCCCCCTCTTTGGGCATCTCGCTGATTGGCTTATTCCTTCGGAGCTTCGGACCCTGTGTTCCGAGCCTTCGGCGCAGGGTGCCCTTTCTGACAACTATAATCCTCGACTTTGAATGGATTGGAGGGCATGATGATTTCGAACGGGAAGAATTGCATGAAACTCATCGCTCCACCTCTCGAATCGGAGTCTAGCACATAAAGGATTGTCTCAAATCTTTTTTATCAGTTAACAGCAAGTGTACTCATACCATAAGCAGGTAAATACTCCAGATTGGCCTGTACTTTGTAATCCGATTCCTCTCGGATCCTACATGTATTTACTCCGGTTTGAATACATATCTTTCGTATTCATGCTGTCAAAGTGTCAATTCTGCAGAGACCCGCTCCATAGGTGTCCATCACGTCTCTCCAACTTCCGGAACTATAAGAGCTCTGGCTCTTCTCCTATCAACTCTCTTTTGCGTACTCTCTTCATCTTTTTCTTCTTATTATGTCCTCGCTTTTCGAACCGGGGGATAAGTGCTTGGTCAACCATACAATGCAAAACGCAGACAAACATGGCTTTGCTAGTCAGAACGGGCTTGTATCAAGTTACCTTGCCGACTACAGTGTCACTCAGCTGTTCTTCACTGCCTTGGTCACCCTTATCTTGTACGACCAATGCATATACCTCTGGGGAAAGGACCAATCGCCGGACCAAAGTTCAAGATTCCCTTAACTGGACCGTTTATATAAGCTCTCTATCCAAGGTTCGAGGCCTATCTCGCCCAGTGGGCTAATGGACCTCTCAGTTGCGTTTCTGTGTTCCACAAGTAAGCGGCCTTAGCCTCAAAAGTTATCTTTGCTCACCCTCCCTTCCTAGATTCGTCGTCCTCGCCTCCGACCGTAACAATGCGCATAAAGTTTTCAAGTCCCCTTTATATGCCAAACCATGCATCGTGCCCATGGCCGAGACCCTGATGCGACCGAATGCCTGGGTTTTTCTTCAAGGAAAGGCGCATACAGACTTCCGCCGAGGACTCAATGGTCTCTTCGCTGAAAACGCCCTCAGCACATACCTCCCTATCCAGGAAAAGGTATGCGAAGACTACTTCAGTCGATTCATTGCAGCGAGCAAAGCTAACGACAGCAAACTCATGGCGTTTATGCGTCTCTTTATAGAGATCAACTGTGCTCTCTCGTGTCGAACTTTCTTTGGCGATTACATATCTCAGGGCGCTGTTGAAAAGATTGCAGAGGATTTTTATCAGATCACAGCTGCTCTAGAGCTAGTCAACGTTCCTCTGTCGGTTTACATACCATTTAAAAAATGCTGGCGAGGGAAGCAGATACTGTTCTGGCTGAGTTTTCTGCTTGTGCTGCCGCTTGCAAGGCCAACGTGGCTGCTGGTGCTGAACCAAGATGCATCGTCGACCAGTGGGTTCTGCACATGATGGAGTCCAAAAAATACTACGATAAGATTGCTGCTGGAGAGGTCCGTGTTGAGAAGCCAAAGAATCCGATACGGGAGTTCACAGATGAGGAGATTGGGTAAACAATGTTTACATTCTTGTTTGCCTCTCAGGATGCGTTAAGCAGTGCCACTACCTGGCTTTTCTAAGTCCTTGCTTAAAGAACTGATGTGTTAAATCGTCTTCGAGCAGAAAATCTGGCCGTGCGTGGTGGCGACAAGAATCGACCGTTTGAGCTGAGCATGCTCCCGTCTCTCACTTACACCAACGCCGTCATCAACGAACTTCTTCGTTATCGTCTGCCCGTCATCTTCGTCCCCTACCAGGCTACCAAGGCTTTCCCCGTCACACCGAACTACATAGCCCCGAAAGGCTCTCTGATTGTGCCGTCTTGTTAACCAGCCCTACACGATCCCCAAGTATACCCTGATGCTAAAGCGTTCGACCCGGACCGATGGATCACGGGTGATGCTGAGTCAAAAACGAAAAACTGGCTTGTTTTCGGCGCAGGTTCGCATGACTGTCTTGCCCAGAAGTATGTTCCACTTACTATGGCTGCTATGATTGGAAAGGCTGCCCTGGAACTTGACTGGGCTCATCATGCCACGAGTCGGTCTGAGGAGATCAGGGTGTTTGCTACACTGTTTCCCGAGGTATGTTGACACTTAGTGTTCTTTTGTCTTTGACCAAAAATGCTAACTCATCTCGACTTCTTAGGATGAATGCCAATTGGTCTTCGCAAAGCGCGAATAGACGGGTGTATTACTATATGGCCTCCATTTTTCGGCCAGATGGAAAATAGAGTCAGATGTTTGCATGATATCTAGACCTAGGTCAATGTTATCAATATCGCGATGCTATCTACCTGAGCATTAACCCAACGGCGTGATGGCATGGATATTATTGAGAATTCCGGCAGGCTTTGGATCCATCTCTCGGAGGCTGTTGATCCATACTAGATCTCAAGAGTATGCCCATCACTTCAAAGTACCCAGGCAAACTTGTTCTAAACGGTGAAGCTGAATGGTTTCAGGGCACTGCTGCTTTAACGATATCAAACGATTTATTCAATGGATTGACTTGCACATTTGGAATGATCAAGATCAGGCATCTACCAAGTTACAAAGCATTAATTAGTCTATATGCTAACTCTATGGTATCGAAAGAAAACTTGTTGACAATTGTATGTACAGAGCCAAAGTATTGGTGGCCGTAAGACATTGAGATAGGATCAAACCTATATACATTACATCCAGTCTGTATCTCGACACGTTGCAACAGGCTTAAGCAAAAACATTCAGGTTAAAGAAAGAGATGGTCTTGCTTCTGTAGTCGTCCATGTCGATATAGCTCAGATCGGTCTTGTTGGCATCAAAGACAAGATTCAAGGGCATGCCGAGCTCGTACTGGGGCCAGACAACGTTACAGGCCTTAGCAGTGTTGGGATCTAGGTTGTGCATGAAAGCCACCCACATCTTGCTCATCATATCGGCCAGCTCAACATAGGACTGAGGCTTGCCCTCAAATGGGTTGGCAGAACCATATCCAACACCCTCAACGTTGTTGAAAACAAAAGCAACCTCCTGGAAGTGTGTTGCGCCATAAATTTCAGGAAGACCGTTGACGTAGACGTTCCACAGGTAAGAGTAGACAGGCAGATTGCGGGCAGCATACGCTTCAACCAACATCCTTCTTCCGGCGTGTTGTTGAAAGTCTCCAGCAAGGCTAGCGACTCGCTTCCACTGGGAGCCGAAGGCGTTGGTCGGTCGGCCAACGAAGGAAGCGGGAATGCCGAGAGCGGGATCGTCGGGGTACAGCAGAGTAGCAGCGGCGACTTGAAGAGCGTTGAGGCCGAGGCTAGAAAGCCAGTCCTGGAATTGTGCGGTAGTGTTGATACCCTGCTTGGCATATCCAGTGCCTTCATCGAAGTTGTTTCCAGTGAGCAGAGGGACAGGAGCAAACTTGCCCTCGTTGAGGAGTTCGGAAGCCTGGGCTGTGATGAAGTCGCCGTCGATGACAGCCGTAAGAATGGGAGAGGCGACACCGAGAGGAGTGGTGCCGCTGAAGATGTCATTCAGGGTCTCCCAAGGTAGTTTGCGCAAGCAGTTCAAGCTGTCGGAAGCAGTGTCACAGCCAGTCTTCTTGACGAGGGCGTCGTAGTATCCCTGCCAGCTCTCAGCATCCTGGTACAGAGCGGCAGGGCTACCACTTTGGAGGACAGCACCGCGGAAGAGATCCTCGTGGTGACCATCGTAGGCGATGAGCTGCATTCCCAGAGATCGAGCACCGGCGGATTCTCCCCAGATAGTGACCTTATCAGGGCTGCCTCCAAAGGCGGCGAGGTTGTCGTGGAGCCACTTCAATGCCATGCGTTGATCCTTGAGAGCGATGTTACCAGCGCCAGCCTCTTGCATCTCCTTTCCGAAGAGGAAACCCCATTGCGACACACGGTAGTTGATGGAAGCACCGATGATTGGCTTGCCTGCCTTCACTGACTGTTCGACAACATAGCTGAGGTTATATCGGGGGTCTCGCGAACCGCCGTTGGTGAAGCTCTGTGATTACTGTCAGCGACTATAAAAGCCAGGCAATTCCGCGAAGAACTTACGCCACCGTGGACCCAGACACCAACTGGGAGGTCATCGCCGGCCTTGACACCTGAAGGACGGACAATATTAAGGGTCAAGCAGTCCTCGTTGACTGGGTTGCCAAGGTTTTTGGTGTCAGAACCATAACCAATGCACATCCAGCCATATTCGGTCGCGGTTCGAGGCTCGTCCCAGGATTCCTCGATAGCCTTGGGAGGGGCGAAGCGAAGAGAGCCTACAGGAGGCTGAGCGTAAGGGATGCCGAGGAATAGGTCATGATCGTAGTTCTTGTCATGTGAGCCTAGATATGTTCCATCGGCGAGATGGGCAGATGGAACTCCAAGCGCGCCAACATGGGGAGGAGGATGGTGAGGTTTGTGAGGGCCTTTGGGACCTTTAGGGCCCTTGGGGCCTCGAGGTCCAGCCCAATAAGGAGGACCTGCCCAGGCTGGAGGGCCAGGAGGGCCAGGACGTCCAGCAAGGCCAGGTGGACTATAGTGCGGCGAGGCTTCAGTTAATGCCAGGCCTGCAAAGGCAGCCAGGAGCAGCTTTAGTGTGTTTGACTGCATTCTTTGGCGTTCTAGAAGAGCAAGCTGCTGTGCTGACAGAATTCTAGAGAAAGACTGAACCCCGTGGCTTACCTTGTCGATCAGATCGGTAACTAGGCTCTCTTTAAGTCTGGCAGACATGCACAGCTGGTGGCATATACAATCGTACCAGTACGGAGCACGGTTAAATTACCTCGTTATGCCATTTCTAGATCCGAAGAAGCTCCTTAGGATACGACCCGTGCACTGCTAGGAAAACTGTGCCTCATCCATACAGCTCCTAAGGGTTCCATGAAAGTGGTCCCTGGCAGGCCGGGTTGACGATTGTTACCTAAAAGTCGCCACGGAGGACTCCGATATAAGAGAGCTGATAATGTCAACAAGCTTGTCCATCATGTCCCCGAAATGGTTGGTTGATGAATCTAACTACCAGGGTCGATATAGCTTCATAGAGGTCTGCAGATCACTGCCGTATTCTTCTCTAGAACCGACGGCGAGTGATGATCTTTTCAGCTCCCCCGCCTCATATTTGTCGCCCCCCGAGTCATTCAGCTGATGGATCGATCTTGGCATTGAATCCATTCCCCCATGGTATTGTTAGAGATAACGCTTTGGACGCATGCTGAGTATTGCTTCAGTCTCTGACTAACGACAAGGCAGGGACCCTGAATGAGAACCTCCTACCCCGAGATTACAATAGCACGTTAAAGCCGTTGACAAGAGTTTCTGTTACGTCTAGCGCAACGAAGGATCATGGATAGTCGCAACCGATACCAGTCTCGGTTTAGCATTGGAGCTAGGAGGTACCCAAACCGCTCTAACAGCGGCCGATGGCTGCCCCATTGAACGAAAGAAAAGAACGATCCTGTGCCTGGCAAGGGAATGTTGCGAGATTAAGGTACGGCCCCGATGCAGGGAACTAAAGAATGGAGTGCAAAGGTGGAAGGGAAATTATCACGTTTTCGGAAGCGCAGAAATAGATATTGAGCTCCAGGTGGACCAACGGATGGTTCCCCGATCAAACGGGGAACTTGAAGTTTGAAATATCCCATCTTCAGCAGCTTGTCTTGACTCGCTCCCGGCTGGCCCGGAAAGATTCGTTGGTCGGCCAGTCAAAAGAGCCGAGGTAAGCAAGCAGCCATGGCCGTTGTGTCAGCTATGTGGACTCCAATAAGCCCTGGCCTCAATGGGCTGGTAACCCGAGTCTGTGCTCTCCTATCTCGCTCGTTGCCGAATGATGTTCGTCAAGGAATCAAGACAAAACTCCGCGAGCAAGCGAGACAAGGCTGCGTCATTGCAACCTAACCCCATATGACTTACATACATATGTCCTAGTTCGACGTTGGATGCCCGATCCTCTCAGGTTACATGCTACAAGACATGGATGGATGCTTTGTCCTCGGCCGAGACTGGGGGAGACCATGGGTTGTTGATAAGGCTGGTTCATCACATCGGATATTTTATATGTCGGCTTACGCCACGTACCGAGAAATGTGCATGACAAGACTGCAGTTCATGCGAGCGTGTTTTCTTTGTTCCGTCCTATTGGGTTGAGCTTTGGCTTGTGCCTGTAGATACTTGAACGCGTATGGAAATGATCAACTCGGCCCGATGTCTACACGTCGTTTTTATCCATGAACCAACACGGATCCATAGCATGGCCACTGGACGATAATTACTCAACCAACCAACATATCTGTCGTTTCACCAGCTGAATAACTCAAGTTAGGGGGTCACTGATCTAATTCAACCGCCTTGGCAGTGCGTTTTACTCAGACAAGCTATACCCAGCTGACCTCGCTAAGTCGGCTCCTTGGCCTTTTGCAAAAGCATTTAGCAGGATTTGGTTAGTGAGGCACTAATGGCGCTAAAGACTTGACATACTCTTCCACCATATGGTACAATATCTGCCCACCACGGATACTGTGACATCCTCTCCCGCCACCAGCCAAGGGTCTAGTGATAGTGGAAAGCTCCATTGGCCTTTGGACGCAACGGCTGACGGCAGCGCAAAATCTGAGGGCTTAGAGTCCAGTCATCGATATGAACTGCCTCCATACAGTAGGAAAAAGGAGTGCTTGAGACCTGGAGACACTCCACTGCAGCCCTATGCTGTACATCTGTGGAGGCGCAATCAATGCATTTGACCCAAAAGTACCCCCTCCGCCCATTGCACAATGCGCGCTGGTGCTGTAAATCCTTCCCTGATCTGATTCTCATGGTGCGATTTCCCACGGAGGCAGAACCTTGATCCCAGATTTCCCCTTGCCAGTCGCATGCATGCTCAAAGGGGGGTCCCAGTGTTACGGTAGGTATATATAGCCCCAGGGACCACTCTACCAGGATTTGTGTGACTTTCCAGGGGATCGATCGGCGTGTTGGTCCTACCCTTCTCACAGTGCTTCTTCAAGTCCGATGATCTATCAATTTACTCCTTCTGTATAATACCTGGCAGACGAGTTTAATAAGGTTTGCAGCCATGGACGACAGAGGCCCTCGGTTGTTGGCCTCTATCTGGACGTTGGCAACTCTGAGTTTTATCTTGCTATTTTTGCGAGTATACTGCAAAATATGGCGAGGCAAGGGCTTGTGGTATGATGATTGGTGTCTAATCATATCTTGGGTATGTCGTATCAACTATTTCCAGCATTTTGCCTCTCCTCTAACTGTTCGTAGTTGGCACTGCTTATTTCTGTTGCCATTAATACATACACCGTCCACCTTGGATTTGGAACTCACATATGGCTCATTAGCGACGAGAACCTCAGAGAGATCAATCTTTATACAATACTCGGAGCCGCTTTCGGTATCATCGCGACCACTGTTAGCAAGACCTCGTTCGCCATCACATTATACCGAATTGCTACGAATCAATGGATGAAATATTTCCTCATCTTCGTCATCGTCACGATCAATATATCGATGAATTTAGTCTGGATTTTTGGATTGTCAAAATGTTCTCCCTTCGAAAAGGTGCTGGTGTCTGATCACCCTGGGACTTGCTGGGATAGAAAGCAGCTGCTTCAGTTCCAGCTGTTTGCTGCTTGTAGGCCGAAACGAACATTCAAGCTGCTTCCTTCAACTGACTTGTTTTAGATTATTCGGCTATTCTCGACTTTGTGCTTGCCTTCCTCCCCTGGGCGATTCTTATGCGTATGTCCATGAGACGACGAGAGAGGCTCGGAGTTGCTGTAGCAATGAGTCTAGGTGCGATGTAAGTCATGCCTCCATTTTCTCCAAAGTACGTAGTGAAATAACAATTGTCTAGCGCTGGGGCCACTGGTATTGTCAAGGCCGTTTTGGTGGTCAATATGTCGAGCACTGATTTAACCTACGACCGCATTGACCTATTGATATGGACCTTGACAGAGCCTGCCGCTTCCATTATGGCCATCTGCATTCCTGTCCTGTAGGTGCTTTTTATTTCTTGCTAATTGACCAGTCACTAACTCAAAGTAGGAGAATGCTTTACCGTGAACTCAAGACGAGCTCGAGAAGTTACAACCGGAACAAGTCTCAGAACACGAACCCCCTCGAACCAGAGACGCGAAACACCGTGCCGAGCTCCAATGTGCGAAAGTCGATTCGATATGGCCCAGGCTCAAGATACGGCCGGAACTCAGTTGTTATCATGTCAACATCGGGATGGCAAGAATCTCAAGAAGCCCTTCAGGATTCTGACGGAGATCAAACCAAGGTGTCGCTGGGCTCGGGGGTGATGAAGACGGAGGAAGTGAGGGTGCATCATGAGCGTTTAAGCACTTTCAGCGACGAAAATTCGATAGAACTTAGAAATTTGCAGCAAGCAAAGGGGGGCAACGGCCATTACAGCAACCAGACACCCTCCTTTTAGGGTGTAATTAATGTTAATTTAGATTTACTTTGTGCAAACAGCCTTTTGCTTTTCTAAGTGAACATTACTTTCATGTGGTTTACAAGAACAAATAAGGGAGATTTGACGGATTCTTCTGGCTAGTTCAACCTAGAGGCTACTATAAAAGTGATCGATGATAGTAAGTGCCTGTAGGATAATGAAAAACACCGGTAATTTGAGTGTTTAACAGGAATTGCAATATGAAATGTCCATTCTCTACTGATGAGGGCACCATTAGCGTGACAACATTGAAATCCTACCTACAAAACAGATACCAATAGGTGTCCTAGTTAACATAAAGCCGGATGGAAAGACGTAGCTGCAGAAGTAGAAGGTTGCTTGAAATTGCTATTGCCAGCTTGATTACTACCGTAACCTATTGTGTACCGAATCCGTACCAAGTAGGCCTGACAGATAAGACCAAGGAGATCAACTGCAAGCGAGGAACTAGACTCCTAAGAAGCACTGCCTTTCAGATAGAATTTGAACGGTTACTCAATAGCTCAAGGGATATAACGTAATCAGTAAGCAGACCTACATTATAGTTCTATGTGTACATTTCCATGGTCAAGATTCAGTAATTAGAATTGAACATAGATGATTACAGACAATGGTGTGGAAAGCTGAGCTCTGGCATGCCTCTGCTCAAACTACTCTATACTCAAACATCAAGTATGACGTCTTAGAGCATTTGTCAGTTTCTTATTGAAATTCATGTCGAACCTGGATCGCGGGAGAGGAAAATAGCAAAGGACTATACACTTTACAACCCATAAATCTAAAAATATTTACTGAAAGTAGTTGTTTAGTTCCTTATTCCCCTTCGGTAGAAATCAGAAATGGCTGGTTAGGTATATAATGAAAATTGGCTATTGTGTAATATACCCACTGACTGACTGACTCTAAGTTTAACATCTTCTGCCTGAGAAGTAAGTTTTTCAGCGTAATATACGAATCGAATCGTACTATCAGGACGAACGACCACATAACTTTGAAATATCCAATGGTTCTATCGCGTAGCTAAACAGTTTAGGTAAGTTTATGTGTTCTACCTGATCGTCTGGGTGTATATGGGCACCAAAAGAAGTGTATCCTATCGGCCAAGCCCTGGGCAGCCTTCATATTAGTGCTCATTTCTATCTCGGAGCTTAAAAATCCGTAATGGTACAAGTCAACATACTTTCAGAGCTTGAAGAGAATTCGTGTTGAAGATCAATGAGTGGCTATAAAATCTTATATATACAGATGGACTGCGAGCTTTAACCAAGATGTTATATTATGCTTTGTGGTACAGTCACTGCTCGTTAATGCGAATCACTTCACGACGTATAGGCTGTAAATATAATGGGCTACATCCGATACTCAGTAAACGCCAACATCCAATACTTCCCTATCTTTGGACCATCTGTAAGTTATAGTGGATGAAAAGCAGCTCAGTGGTACCTGATGCACTTAAATCATGTCAGAGTATTATCGATGCTAGGAGGCCAATTTGACAGCCCATTGCTGAGGGTAAGATCAATCTTTAGTCACTTATGATAAGGAATGCCATGTTTCTTCAAACAATATATTCATGAGTGTGTACGAGACTTGTGAATAAATACATGAACCACAGCTCTGCTGTGTAAAAAATGACCGTCTAGCGGCAACCAATGTATACCAAGGCCCAGGGCTGCCCATTGCCCCCTAGTTCCAAGCTCAGCTCGAGACCAGACACTTTATGTCTATATCATACTGCGAGCTCCTTAGATCTTCTCGACATCAGGGCCGGGAATGGGATAGCTCTTGAAGTCCTGGTAGAGGTTGAAAAGGATACCAGGGTCCTCAGGGGTGTAGAACTGGGTGAAGGCACCTCCGTTGAGGGCCTTGGAGCCGCT
This sequence comes from Fusarium abutilonis, assembly GCA_021655885.1. Classification (NCBI taxonomy): domain Eukaryota; kingdom Fungi; phylum Ascomycota; class Sordariomycetes; order Hypocreales; family Nectriaceae; genus Fusarium; species Fusarium abutilonis. Next base: position 10,347 of record JAJJWN010000386.1, read on the forward strand.
GCCAGTGACCTTGAGGTTGATGCACTGGGGGTAGTTCTGGGCACCGTTGGCCTGGCCGGCGGAGTGGAGGCCGATGATCTCGTGGCGGAGAACATAGTTTCCAGGCTTGAGGTTCTTGGGGACGGTGAAGCTCCAGGCGAAACCGTTGGCGATCAAGTCGTCAGAAGCCCACTTGCCGGGGTTGGAGCCAGAGTTGAGACCCTTCTCAGCGACTTTGGTCCACTTGAGGCCCTCCTTCTTGACGCTGGCGAACTCGCCGCTGACGGGAGCGAGGTAGTCGATGACGGGACCGTGGTGAGACTCGGGCCAGGTGTCCCACTTGAGGGTGACAACATCACCGGCAGCAACAGTGGCGGCGGCGGAGGCGGGCTTAGCATTCTTGTGGCAGATGATGTCGCCAGAGGCGTAGGCGTCGGGTGCAACGAAACCGTTGTCCTGGTTGCCAGCAGCCCAGCCAACAGCGTTGGCGGGAGCGCCGTGGGGGATACCACCAGTGTACTCCTTGCCGCCAGCGACAACAGTCTTGACATGGCCGTGAGCGCTAACAGCTCCGGCGAGAGCCAGGACACCGAGGGAGAGAGCGTTACAGTGCATTTCGGTGGTTGGAACTTTGTGAAAAAGAGAGGAAAAGACAAGGAGGTGCTGGGCAAAGGTTGGTTGGTAAGAAGAGAAGTGAAGAATTGCTTGAGAGTGAGAGACTGGTTCGAGAAAGATTTTAGAGGATCATTTTCATGGTTTATATAACTGAGAAGCAGTCTCTAGATGGATCCTCTGTCTTGGTACAAAATCCATCCTCAAGACCAATAACCCCTTTCGTCAACGGAGAAAACTGGAACTGTACGGATTTGTGCCCATTCAGAAAGGATCATTAGCATCCGTGTTTGCCATCTAGAGTTATGATCTACCATATGATACCACATACAAGAAACGGATATTAAAGGAGGTCTCCGTTAGTAGCAGCCACGCGTTTTGACTTAATCGATGGCGTATCGCCCTGTGTATTCCAGGCTGTGGGTGGACCAACCAGGAACCACATATCTACGGCATTCGGACAGATAATCCGCCTGTCGATTTGCTGTGTCATGTTTCATCCATTGATATGGACTAAGAAACGGAACAGTAGCCCGATTTTCCGTCAGTGTCTATGCTTTGTTGGCATATGGGTTTGAAACAAAACTGGGTGCAATACCCACTCTGTTGCCTCAGATTTATTGTTTGCGAAAATTCACAAAAAAAGGTTATCTTCCTCTGATTCGTGGATTTAGACTGTCTTGTTTCACGGCTTTATGATTTATCGAAAGGGACGTCCCGTCAGAAACTACGATGTCGATCACGTCAGCCTAACATTTAGTTTCTAAGCAGGCGAAAGTCAGATAGATTAAGACGTAACGAACTAATATGGCTATATTGTTTTTCAGCCGAGATATTGATCTCCTCGCTTATGCTTGTGTACTGTAATGACAACGACCGGTTGAAACTCGATAGCTTTTTCGGATGGATTTCAACAGGGGGACGAGCTGAAACCGCCACACAAGTAGTATCCGGAAGAATCGAGTTTTAGTGGATCAATATTCGCAACCTTGTTTCAAGCTTATGCGGCCTTAATCATAACCACGAGCTTGGTTTTTCCCTGTCTCTTTGGACGACAGGATGGGATGAGAAACACCATCGAGATTGGTAATGTCATGTGAGCATATGTGCAGCGATTGATTCCAGACAACATTCAGACACGTGGATTCACGAGCCAAGTGATTACCTTGGCAGTTGTGACATGATACCCATGTCCATTGACAGATGGTATTGGCCGCCAGTGTACCAGAATGTTCAGGCTATAGACTGCCTCGAGCTGTCTTCTCAGCACATACGACCATAGGTACTAGAGAATACGGGATCCCGTCCGCTCTCCCTTAGTCAAACTAGTAACCGGCGGATTAGTAGTTGGGTCGGTGACGACCAGCGAATCCCCGCTGTTGTATGTTTACTCTTTTGCTTGTCCTGCCTGTGTGAAGGTCATGTCTCTTTTTTGGAGTCAAGAGACATCGATGCCAACAATCAAAATGCAAGGCAAATCAGGCATTGGTAGGGTTGCCTGCAACTCCAATTGGCCAATGTTTTGATCAGCTGTACTAATGTGGTATTTAAAAACTACCCTAAAGGAACATCATTCACCCTTGTGACGACGATGCATTAAGAAATAAGAACATACAAGGCTTGTCAGCAACGGAAGGATTATGAGTTTTCCCCTTTTGACGATTACAGAATAGGTCTAAGCCTTAGCTAGTATCTTTGCTTGACCCTCAACTGTAGTGTGTCGTCACATGGTGCCCGGGTTGAAAGATCCTTTCCAACTGAGAATGCAACAATAGCGAAACCATCACCACATGCCAAGAAAACTTATTTTGACCTCGATAGTGTTAGCATGACCAACAACACCAGCCACATATGACAGTTTTGCACAAGGTTGGTCATCTTATTTCTCCAGGATTATGCACCCGCCGATGTCACCTCAAACGGATAAATCATTTTCAGTCATGACTCTAGAACCAAGTACGGAACTCCAGGGTCCGAGAGCCAGACATGACATAGGTCAGCCCCAATCACACCGCAAGTAGTCATCAACTTGGTTTTGAAAGATTATCGATTCAAGCTTGGTCTGCATTGAGAGCCACTATCGATCTGGAAAAAACATACTTCTCAGGCAATGGCATCACATAGCAGCATCCATCATCCATCACAAGTATCTACGTCTCTTCCTCACTACCCAGGCAAGCCCGAGAAAGCAATGAAAAGCGAGCTCATAAAGTGCGCATTCGCGTCACCTAGAGGCAGTGTAATACTAGGGACACCGTGGGTGGAATCATACGCAAGCATAGAGGAAACCACCCGAGGGCCAAAAATAGGAATAATCACGATTGGTCTCCTTAGAGACCTTTCAGAGATTAAACTGAAAAGAACAGATACTACACTTGATCTAAGCCAAAAGGCAAAGAGAGCTAAGGAAGAAAGGAAAAGAAAAAAGCGAAGCTTGGGCGGGCTGGACGAGAACTTTATACCAGATACTAGGGCGGTGAGAGGGACTGATGGGCAGAAATCAGTAGCCTGAAGGACGAACTGACGGAGGCTGTGCCTGAGATACCGGGTCTACCGTAAAACTTATCTCGCTTATAATAGCCGATAGCACCAACACATTACGCGATGCGTAGCTTGCGAGAGAAGAGGAAACTCGTTTATGCATTTATTCATACGTCAATACTATCAACTATCTGCTTTCCATCAAACTAGGTTTTGAATATCATCAGCCTATTTATAATAGTAACACCAGCCCTTAAGAAAGCAACCAACATCGCTCGATTTTTTTGCTGCAATATCTTATATATTGAGTTTGCAGAGGGAGCTTAGGGCTAAAAAATGAATCCAGTTCTTGTCTACATCCTTGAACTTCTTATCCTAGCCACTAAATCATCTCCCCTGCTTTGCTCCCGATGATCGTTACGGGTAGAGTCAGTAGACGACTGCTGCCCTGGGTACTGAGACGCGTACCACTTTAGACGGAATAAAATTCCCAGTCATCCTTTTTAAACAAGTTTCGGATTTCCATCTCATCAACGGTACATCATCTTGAAACTGTACGACGGTTGCCATCGTAATTGTTGACTTCTTTCATCGGAGCTCGCCTCCAGATTTCCCAGGATTTAGGCCTATATGAAATTACGTAGACTCAGATGTAGTCTATCAATGACAAAGTCCGTACGGTTGTTAGTCCATCTGTCGAGGAACTCGCCTGGCGTGAGACCACCAAAGCGGTCGTAGGTTTCAACAACATTATCCAAAGGCAACTTCTTTGGGAGTTTCTTGGGACCAAGTCGAGCGTCCCGGCAGATGTCAGCCTTGGATTCGGGACCCCCATCGCGGGTGCCAGTGCAATCACAGGTTAATCTTTCAGTTGGATAGGGTATGGCGGATACGGCGGACAGCCGTAAAATGAACGAAAAAAGAGTCGAAGGAAGCATTTTGAGGCTGTCACTTAGGGTGATTGCAAGGTTAATGGCCGCTGCTTTCTAACACCAAGACCAGGAGACAGACTCATCTCTTTATATCGTTGACAATAGCCCAATCAAGAGCCTGTGTAGACAAGATATGATGGTTCATAACTTGGAGGCTGGTGTGATGGGTTAAGTGGGCCGCCATCTGTTAATGTTCATCGACGACAGCCCCTTTGTGTACATCTTGTACCTCGACCCAGCCCCCTAGTATAAGCACAGAACGAGCCCCTGCAGCAACCGGCCGACAAATCTTGTTTCACGGTGTCTATTCAATTAGGGATGCTGAGGCTACACTAATGTTCTTTACCAGTTTTATTTTGTCAAGATGCGGGTTCTTCTAGGTTCAACATATTTCGACTCCCTAGCGAGTAGAAACGATTTACTGCGGTATCCATAAGCAACCAAGACAATTGCCAACTTAATGTTCGACTCGTGGCCACTGGCTAGTGAGCCTATGGTCTTCTGAGACATAAGGAATTTCGTTGGCGTAGAGGGGCATGACTATGTGTAACTCTCGTACAACCGATGGAGTCAGTATTAAGAAGTTGATAGGACTATAATTCCGGGTCGGTGGACAAGGTGGTAAGCCAAAACTTCTCGGACCGACCAATAAGGGCCGAATGAAGAGGTAGAACAAGAGAAATGCTGGATAATTGTAGTAAAACCAATGGTAGGGATTCACTGTATGTTAATGTGCCAACTGCGCAATATCTTTACTCGCTTACTCGTGACTGAGACTATTACTAATATACAAGACATAAGTAACAGAGTCTATTTGGTCTTTGAGCGTGTTATGTCGTTTATGCAGAGGGATGAGACAAATGGCATAGTGAAGCCTCAAATGGGAATTCCTTTCGGGATGATGCATAAACTTCCCATATTTTCCCGTCTTTATCTCGGTCCCAGATGAATCACAGCATTTCCCAACCTCCACACAATTCCGCTTGTGAGACATCAATTTTATCAGCCAATCCCAACATCTCTCTTCATGTTTCCAACCTCCTGGCAAAGGGTCGAGTAGTACTTCCTTATAACCAATCCAAAAGAATGCACCACGTTAATAAAGCCACGGTTGGGCCCTTAGTTGTGCAAACACAATTGATTGTAGATACTTTGAGAATTGTATCTTGATCTGCTTTCCAGAAGCATCCGAAGAAAGGAAAGACGCAAAAGAAACCCACAGGTCTAATGATACACTCTTCCGTCCAGATAGTTACTTAAGCCAGTCTAACAAGCTTCAATGAGTCCTTCCAAAGCCGAGCCTCACGCTCAGGGTCGTACGCATGTTCTGCATAGCCTGAACTAAAAACAGATGTAGGGTCTGGGCAAGTAGATGCCTCGGAACAGTCTTCTAGATATCTTCCTCCCGTGTTCTCCCATTGCCTGCTGATAGCAGCCCAGACAGTTGTTGCGGCACCCTGCTCAGGAGACTTGAGTAGCTTCGGGATCTCCTTGTTACTGACAAGAGCTGTTATCTGCTCTTTAGGCATATGTCTTACGAGCTCAGTCATGATTCCACCAGGGTGAACACTGATCGCGTGCAGACCTTGGGAGCCGTATCGACGCTCTAGTTCGTTGGCCATGTAGATGTTGGCTATCTTGGACTGACTGTAGGCACCTGTGGGAGTGTAGCCACCCTTCTGGAAGCTGTAGTTGTCCGAGTCGTTGATAGAGCCGATTAAGTGTGCGGCCGAAGCAAGGATAACCACTCGAGAGTTGAGCTCGGGAGTGACGGCTGCGAGTAACGCTGGTTTGAGAAGTTCAAAGAACAAGAAGTGGGCAAGGTGATTGGTCCCGAATTGAATCTCGTGACCGTCTTCGGTATACTCAAGCTTCTGCACGCCCATAACGCCGGCGTTCTCAACTAAAATGTTGATCTTGTCGGTTTTAGTCAAGATTTGTTTGGCAGCAGTACGAACGCTCTCAAGTGAGGCCTGGTCCATCTGCACGAGCTCCATGCGACTGGGATCGAAGATACCTTGCAAAGCATTTTGGGCTTTGTTGAGATCGCGAGCAGCCAGGAAAAGTCGTGCTCCAGTCAAAGAAAGAGCGCGGACTGTTTCAATGCCAATCCCAGCTGAAACACCAGTGATGACAATGGCTTTGCCCTTGAGCCTGCCCTCTGCGCCCTCGTCTTTGATGATCTGCAATGCTGTAGGTCTGGCATCACCAGGTCCTTGAGGATTGGCATGCGATGCTGCGTATCGAGACATGTTTGGGGATGGGCAAATGAGACTGAGTAGTTGTTGAATAGAGTAGGAAGCGGAGCTGATATGATGACGGTAAAATGAAAAGTACCATTAAATATGGCAATACCTCAGCAGCCTTATTTATATACCTGGTTTCGACTAATGTATTGAGTTTACTCCCCGCGTTCTGCGGACTATGACTAATTGATCGCGTTGATCCTGAGATGATACAAGTTAGAGAGTGCCCAGCTGCCCATAGCCATAAAGCTACGATGACCTTCGGCATATCTCTTGATTCTTAAGCCACCGGCAGATCATGAAGGTGATCGTCTGCCTCTTTTAGTCTAGCGTCGGAGTTTCTAGCGGAGTTTCTAGCGTCGGAGTTTGCATCCATGCGAAGTTTGTAGGTTTTCTTAAATCCGGGGTTTGAGCTTTGTTGAAGCGTGTTTGAACCAAAGAGTGCGGCGTAAGATGGCATAGCTCCTATTCAAGCGCTGCAAGGCCGAAGAAATCGCTGAGACAACACGTCAAGCTGAGAAAGCTAAGATTCATAAGCCGAAGAAACGTCCTTTTCGAGTTGATTGTTGCCCGCTTGATAGTGATCGATCTTGTTGAACCCGTGCCAACTCACCCTGTCGTCAAGAGGGGGGCCAGGGGTCTGTGAATAATCGGCACGAAAATGTCTCAGGTAGTGATAAACTGCAACAGTCAACAGAAAGGAATCGCATTGAGAAGTCCACCCCCCCAATCTCTCGGACTTCTATCTGAGCCACCCCCTCGCTCGAGCTTTTCTATATTCGTAGACCCAGCCTTATCCATGTCACAATTCAAAATATATTCTGAGGTCTCAACACAAACAAGTTAATTATAGGAGTTTTTGCGGAGTAAATTGGAGCCGCAGTTAACTGCCTTCTACAATTCGAGTCAAGGACAATCTATGGACCTGCTGTGCTTCGGCGTCTCGGTCAGTTCGTAACTGTTCCACTTCATCTTCAACCAACATAGCTTCGGATAAACTCTCCGCACCCTACTTGGGTGAGTATGTTCCCATCTCCAGATGTTCGCGACAATCTTTTCCGAAACAACATCTGTTCTTTGACCATGTGCAGTTTCTAGGAGGCAGAGGTGAACGTCCGCTGCTATTCCAAAACCATTCATTACCCATAGAGAAAACCCGCTCTATTCTGAATCACAAATGAAGATTGGCATGAGTCTAATCTACTATTCTCGTGACGTAGATATGCAGGCCAGCCCGCAGAAGCAGGCTATTCTCAAACTGGAGTTGGCACACCATAAATGATACGGTTCGTGATGTCGGCTATACAGTTTTGGAGTTAAAGCTTACGCTAGGGTATGATAATGACCTTACCAGCTATGCCGGCACCATTACCAGGTTTATCACATTCTCTCGCCATCAGCGGCCTTTCCTGATTCCCCGAGAACCGGCATATAAGAACCAGCCACCCGTATATAAGATACTATGGCCTCCGAAGGAGACAGTGCTTTTCCACCAACTCACAGCAAAAATGGGTTATAAGAATTTTACTGGAGGATTAAGTTGAGCTGCGGTCTAAAAAACAAGGGAACTCATGTGCATTTGATGGATGCTGTCGATAAAGCCTGGAAATCTCACGAAATGATCACCCAGGACAATCTGTTTCCCATCTTATCTCCCACTTTAAAGCCCGATGAGATCCATAGTGAGCCCAAGCAACAAGAGGCTTTCGCTTATGTCGGCTACGTTCTAACCAACTGCAGTATCGCAAAGTTCAGCCGGGGGTATCGGTAACCTGGCACCAGAGTGCCGTTGGCTACCAGCTGGAGTACGTCCGAAAATTCCAATGCCGATATTGAGCAGGGGACTTATGCCGAGTATATGAGGTGAGCAGGCACACCGCGTAATCAAATTAGATATAAAGATCAGTGTCTTCCTAGTCTTAAATTGCCAGAGGAGCGGGACAAGATACTGAGCGCCGGCTTACTTGAGGCAAGATGTTGATAAATAGTTGCCATACTGCGTGTAATTCCCCCAAGATTTCGGTAAAGAGAAAAGCCTGCCATTAAAATTTGTTTGCAGTACTCGTTCATGCGATGAGTAGCTCAGAACTGCGATGCCATTCTTAGCATTTATTGTCATATATAATGGAGCCATTGAGACACTTGTGCTCTATACATACATAGATGGCATGAAATAGGTAAAAATGATCGATTGAGGAAGATATAGCAAAGCATAATGCTAGGAAAATGCAAAAAGAAGAAAATGATGAGACTGGGACTCGAACCCAGGAGGATTGCTCCATCAGGAATCTTAGGTGTTAAGGTAACCTTAACCTGACGCCATAACCAACTCGGCCATCTCACCGGATTGCTTGCTGACAAAGCGATTATTGCAAATTTTAGACTGCAGGGCTCAGAAAGTGACCGCAAGACCAACTTGTCCAAGTAACAGGGCAGCATACAATTGGAGATATATTGCTGGTATGATAAGCCAGCACTGAAGTGAGAACCATAAAAAGCCCTCCCAAGTTGATTGAATGGTATCGGACCGTTCTTCGACTAGTCCCTCCGCATCAGTTCATAATGAGAAGCAACTGACGCTGTGCCCAGTAACCCAAAAGAACTCACAGCAGGTTCATAAATCAAGGTGGAAGTGAGCAAGAGAAATATGGTAAGAGCGTAGCCATCATGCATCTATTCTAGTACTGGGCAGCTCATTCGTCTGCGAGTAGGATCTGTCCGCTTCAAAGTTGGGAAAACAAGTGCCTCATACCCGCCCAAATTTCCTCGCCAGACTCAACAATCTGACTAGCTGGAACAACGAAACCACCGCCTGTTAGCCTTGCCGGTCGAAGCTCGATACCCCAAGCAAGTTCTGCCTTTGCTATATCAAAGACATAATCACTACTCTGACCTGAAGTTTGGTAAATAGTCTCGCAAGTTGGCCCATATTCAAACTCCCGTCCGTTGACTTTATTAATCGCGTCTGCCACACCACCAGCCAGTTTCATCTGTGTATTGATGTTACTCGCCTTGACAGAGCAATCATAACCGTATGGTAGTAGAATGAGCTGGCTATAAGAGTGCCAGTCTATATAGGACCGGATACCAGTCTTCTGCGAGATAGTCATGGTGTGATTGACCAGGGCGCGATTCTCGGGCGTGTCACCAGCTGCAAGACCGCGATATGTCTCATCACACGGGTCGGTTGAAGAACCACCAGGAACACTCCACTTGTAGGGCCAGTTGCGGTTGATGTCAGTACCCACGCAAGGCTGGCGAGAGCGCTTTAGTCTGTTCTTTCGCCAGAGACGATCGGTTGTTGTAGTATACACGAATCCTAGATGGTAAAAACAAGATCAGTGCCCAGGCTACTCTGAAGATAAATAGACTCATACTCACCGTCGGGGTTCACGATTGGCATGATATAAAAATCATACCTATCGAGCGTATCGCGAATGAGAACATCGTTGTCCTTGTAGCCCTCGATGATCTTGTACGCCATGTACTCAATTGTCTTTGAAGATATCAGCAAGAGATCCAAGGTTACTCTGTGGTAAAAGAAGTTCATTACCATTCCTGTAAGCCATTCACGAGCATGCACGTTACCGTGCCAGATAATGGCAGGGTTCTTTCCCCTTTCACCATTGCCCCAGAGGTGAATGCCTCGAATCTCTCTATTCCCGACAGACTTTCCAACAGTGAAGATATCAGAGTTGTTTGGGAAGGAAGCATATAGATCCGAGGAGAACTGAAGATGTTGCTCAAAGTCATGGTATGACTTGAAATATGAGTTGTTAGGTAATGCAGCCATGAGGCCCGGAGCCTTCATTGTAGCTACGCAGGGTTAGTACTTGGACTTTTACCATGCAGAGATAAGTGAAAACTGACCTTGATAAGATTCGAACGTGCCTTCCTTGGCAATATCAGCCCCCAAGTCATGACTGGTGAGTGTCACGTTCAAATCGAGTGCCTGAAAGTCATGGAGATTCTCCGGTGGGACAGCAACCGCGATAGCATTGCGGCTATGCCCGCAGCTCAGAGAGACATGATTGATTTCCTTCAAAAGTTTCTCGACTGCTTCATACGAGTGACCAGTTTGGATAGAAAACGTCTTCCAGCCGTTGTAGGTGACTTTGGCTGCAGCAAAGGACACTAGAAATCCCAGGAAGAAGTTGAGCTTCATGTTGATATGGTATAATATAAGAATGTTGCGAATGTGTTTATGATGAAAGGTGAAGTCAAGAATCGGCTGTCAGAAGACAAGCTACATATACTAGAATAAGGGTTGTGATTCGCCTGTGTTTTTGTTTCGGACAAGGATGAAATAGGAAAGCATCGCTTTGTGAATCACTCAAAAGAAGCCAAAGTTATACCGCACAGACAATTTCTCAAATGGAAGTTACTGAAATGATGCACTGAGTTCTCTGCAAGGCAAGACGAGTTGAATAGATCACCCGGGCATCGCGTTTCCGTGATGCAGCCTGCCGTTCAGCTAACCTTGGCAGACTTTGGGGTTGATATGCAATCCTTCATTTGCGACAAAACTAAGTCATTCTTATTGCTCATACAGCTCGCCTTACAGAGCAGGCATTATATTAACAAGGATGGCGTAATAAGTCTCAGTTTAATGTCCGGCATCGCCATCTTTCTCAGTGCGCTCGCCCCTCGCCCACGTCCTTTGAAGCACCTCTGCCAGCCTGGCCCAGATCCGTTTGGGCATCTCGTGGCCAACATCGTCCCACAAGACATACTCCACATCACCTGGTATCGCCCTCGCCAATGCTTCTCCGTGAATCTCACCGAAAATCTGGTCTTCTGCAGCCTGAACCACTGTAGTTGGACACCTGATCTCCTTAAGAGTTTCCACTCCTGGCCATCCTGACCCTTCGTGCGACGCTGCACCGTGATTCGGTCCTTTACTATACAATGTGCCACCTTTTATATCCCTGTCTGTGATACGTGCCGATAACTCTTCCGCCTCTCTCCGTTCTGCTTCGTTTGGCTGCGTAGTGAGAGCGTCGTACACAGTCATGCGAAGTCTGATATGTGCCTCCCTCTCATTTCCGAAGCCTCCAAGTATGGGCTGCAACCCCAGATCAAGACCATCTTTGATAGGCAGCTCGGCGCTCACGCCAGGGGATGTAAATAGCAATGCTAGACTCTTGACTTGCCGAGGTCTGTCTGCTGCAACGGTATACGCCACTGGGCCTCCTTTGCTAGCACCAAGGATGTGGAAGGTCTTGAGGTTTAGGTGATCAGCAAGTCCCTCAACGTCCACTGCCATATCCCCGATTGAGTATCCGCCGGGGACTGGAAACTCTGTTGAAAGGCCGGTGTCTCGCTGATCAAAGCGAACGATGAAGCGTTTCTCGCCATTGCTAGCAGAGATTAACTGTGTGATGAAGTCCTCGGGCCATTCAAGCATATTGCCTGCATTGCCAGGTACAAGAATAACCGCAGGGTCTGATGAATCACCAAAGGTCTGGTAGCATATGCGTACTCGGTTGGCGAGCATAACAAAAAGCTCTAGAGAGGCGTTCATTTTGTGCGGGAGCTTCGAAACACACACTAGGTTTGAACAACAGCGAATGTCTCCAAGTCGAACAGTTTCGTTGTGACATAGAAACTATGGGGGCCGTCAGCACTAAGACAATTTTGGAATGGATCGGGACTCTCGTGTTGCGAAAAGCCTTCATATTCATGTAATTGATATCAACCTCTGTTTGTGGCCATGGACGTTGTAGAATTTGCTCTGCGGAGGCTCTATCAAATCCTAGAGGGCTGGCGATGGTTACACATTGATGCTACCAAGCATGCTCAATCCTGACAAGAAGGCTGCTATGCTTGGTATTTCCGTTGTTACGGTCATCAGCTGATATCCAGCATTCATGATGGCAGCTGGCTGTTTCAGTTGTAGTCCGTAGAGCCATGGACTTGACAAAACTCTGAGTTCACCGTTGTCCACAGGGCTGAAGCAATTCGCGTTTATCCCGATGGGGTTGAGTTTGTTAAGAAGTTCTGGGAGGCATCTCGACGATTGCGGGGAGAGTGACTTAAAGACTCCTCGGACTCATATGAACCCTGGTGGTGATGATGGGTTTCTGTGAATTTTTAAGGGTCTGGATAAGCCGAGGGCTGGTCACGGCAGTGGTGGATAACCGGTCTATATCCTGAACTAGATGGGCAAGATTGAGGTATTAAGCGAACGAATAGTTCATGGTGGAGAGCAAAAAAAACATATGGGTATCCTTGAAGGCCTTGAGTTTCTGGATAAAAGTAAAAATATCGTGATGCATGCCTCCACACCGGATTGAACGATGGACCTTCGCATTACAAGTGCGACGCTCGTACCACTGAGCTATAGAGGCTGCTTGATGACGTGGGATGGTATATTCTAGAATATATAGGCCAGTTTGCAAGCTGAAATTCGTTGTTCATCGGCTAACAGAGACGATAGTCAGTCAGTTCATGCCATTCTTCATCGCCAATCTCGAAAACGAAGACTTGCACCTCAACGCATCATCAATTCCTGGATTCTTCTACCGTTGCCAAGTTGATAGATCCACTTATCACATGCTTCATTCAACGATCAAAGTCTCTCTCGTGTTAAGATTTGTCAAGCGAGGTCTTATTTACTGGGTCCATAATCATAGAAATGTGCCATCCATGAAGTTGCGTTCTACTATTCGCACCTAACATATTCGTCCTAGTTTGTACTATTCACCGGCATTTCTGAGCCGACCAACAAACACGGCTGGCGCTACAAGGCCCAACTTGGCAATAAATCGACGTTTGAGTTCGCTAAAATTAACTGATATGTGAGACTAGGTTGTCCCCCAGTCATGACTCGTAAATCCTCAGCTCGCTTGTCGTATACAAGCTTGTATATCCTGTACGTAATTATTCATTCTCGTACGAGCTGCCTTTCTGCGATAAGTTCATCACCTCGGCCACGTCCTTGAAATCCTTTCTTCCTTTACAACCACTAATACCCCAGGATCATGCCTCGTGCTCGCGGAGCCGGCCGTTTCTCTTGAAGCTTAAAGCCTTGTGACACCGAGTAACCTGGCATCACCCGAGGCATAGCCTTTCGCTTATCTTTCCAAGTAGAAACTCACTTGGATCCTCGCTATTTCTCACATACCGTGAATACGTACATATTTTCCTTTCGACAGGCCACTTCATTCCTCTCTTTCCTGACCTCAGTATCCATCGCCATGTTGGGTCTCAAGAAAAGATTCGTGGATAACACTTCCGACGAAACACCTCGTAGTGATGAGGATTGTATCACACCTAACGCCATTCCTCAAAGACCTTGGATCGAGACCGTTCTCCCCGTCTTTGCTTGCGGCGCTGGTCTGTTCTCCGATGGCTACATCAACAACGTGAGCATCCTGATTCACCGTTTGATAGTCTTTCTAACAAAACCAGGTCATTGGTTCCGTCAACACCACACTCAAACTGCAGTATGGAGACGTCTACACCAATTCCAATGCTTTCAAGTATGTGGCCGATATTGCCTTCGCAGGCACTGTTGTCGGTCAGCTAGTCTTTGGGTTTCTTGCCGATCATTGGTCTCGCACAAACACGTTGATGGTCTCTACTGTTATCCTCATCATCTTCACTGCCCTGGCGGCTGGATCTTATTGGCATGGCCAGGCCGTGGGAATGTTCAACATGCTGACTGCTTGGCGATTCTTTGTCGGTATTGGTATTGGAGGTATGATACTCTCGTGTCCCTCCCTTCAGATGATGCTGATGCTTCGTAGGTGAATACCCAGCAGGTAGTGTTGGATGTGCCGAGTCTAGCGGTCAGATGAAGAAGGGTACCAGAAACCGATGGTTCATTCTGTTCACCAACTCGATGATCGATTTCGGCTTCGTAATCGGCGCATTTGTGCCTTGTAAGTTGCTCTCACTTTTTTTTTTTCGAAGCTCTTACTAACACTAAAAAGACGTCATCGCTGCTGCGTGCCATAACTCGAATTATAGCACCATCTGGAGAACCAGTCTTGGTATTGGTGTTATCTTTCCACTCGTTCTGTTCGTCATGCGCCTGCGACTCAAAGAGCCTGAGGAATTCGCTCATGAATCCATGAAACGTCAAACACCCTACTGGCTGGTGCTGAAGTTTTACTGGTTCAGACTTTTCTGCATTAGCTTGGTGTGGTTTCTTTACAATGTGAGTCTGCCAGATGCCTCATAATGAGTACCATTAATGAAGGAACAGTTCTCTTCATACGCCTTTGGCATCTACTCCTCCTCGATCCTCTCTGGAATTTACGGAGATGGAGCGCCTCTTACTACCGTTTTCGGCTGGAACACAGTCATCAACATGTTCTACTTACCAGGAACTATTCTTGGTGCGTTTGTCAGTGACTGGATCGGCCCTCGCTATACTCTTGCCCTCGGCGTCACATTACAGGCCATTGTGGGCTTCATCATGGCCGGGGTTTACGATAAGATCTCCAGCCACATTGCGGCATTCGCAGTCGTGTTCGGTCTCTTCCAGGCCCTTGGTGAACTAGGACCCGGCAACAACATTGGTCTTCTGGCGGCAAAGACCTCCGCCACTGGAGTTCGAGGTCGATACTATGGAATTGCAGCTGCTGTTGGCAAAATTGGTGCTTTTATCGGTACTTACGTGTTTCCCCATATCCAGGCTGCTGGCGGTAACAAGACACAATCGGCGCAGTATCCTTTCTGGGTGTCTTCGAGTTTGTGCATTCTTTCAGCGCTCATCGTTTTGTTTTGCATCCCACATGTTGGTCAGGATACTATAACACTTGAAGATAAGAGATTCCGCGAGTATCTAGAGAGTCAGGGCTGGGATACTGCACAGCTAGGCCTTGATGTGTCTGGGGTAGAAGGCGGGCCTATGACTAACACAAAAAGCGAGGAAAAGTGAAAGCAGATGAGTATATAATGTAGTCGCGTCTTGAACTCTGATGCTACTCTCTGGTCCAAAGCTTTACTGAAATGGTAGAAATATACGTCAATTGAATAATTGAACAAGATCGATTTTGTTTCGCATGTGATGATTTCAGTCTTACTGATATGCCTAGTCACATCCCGTATTGAGCATAAACAATAAACGTCTTCTAATTATTAGTGTCGAAATCTATTTGCTTCATATTATATAAAATAAACATTGAACGGCTTAGCCACTGTTGGTTGAATGGCACAAGAAAAGAAACAGTCTTCATTTTAAAATACCATGTTAAGAGTCTTATTCCCATGATTACCACCTGCTGATTAACCTTTGTACTTGAAAACCACTGTCTTGTCTAGAAACAAGTGGAGATTCTTTATGCTACGCGACGCTGTCTGTTCAACCCTCTAGGTAGAGCGGTGGGATGCGGTATAAGCGGACATCCCAACTGCAAATGGCGAGTAAATTCATCTGCCTCAATTTGCATATCCCTTGCAACCTGGGCACTCGTATTGATTTGCGTAGTTGACATAATTACCCGCCATGAGGACCTCTAAGGGGGTTGAAGTACGTTCTAGAAGAAATTGCACAACATGAGTAGGCAGGTTATATATCCAAGGCCCCTGGTGGGAGTTTTGTCGTGCCGAGCTGTACGTTGTAGCTGTTGAATTTGTGACCTGGTCTGTCGAGTTTGAGGCCTGAGAACTCCCGCTGTGGGAATAAGATCGACCATGAGTTGAGCTATGAGAATATCTACGACTGTCCGCTGTAGAGACAGATCCTCGGCCGGGCCTAGCGTAGCCTCCTGCGGGTGGCAGATGTTGTTTCATTGGGTGGATGGGTGGCAAAGAACCCTGGAATGAACTTGGCCGATTTCTGCTGGAGCTAGGCCTGGAGCCGAGCGTTGGAAGGCGCTTTTCTGGCGGTATTGGCGACCCCTTGGGCTGTCCAGAGGTGAATTCAGCTGCAGTTCGAGGGCGAGGGATGCTTGGTACTGGTACTATCTGTGGTGCGTGTTGTGTGTTAACTACAGACTTGGGTCGAGGGATGTTGGCTGCTGTTTGATAGGGTGAAGCCGGGACTTGTGGTGAATGATGTCCGTAGACTATGGAGTTTGGACGGGGAATAGTAGCAGCCGATTGATATGGGGATGCTGGAACTATTGGTGGATGGCTTGCATGAGACGCAGAACTAGGCGGAGGGATATTGACTGTTGATGGTAGTGCTGAGGGTTGTGCGTGAGCTGTAAACATACCCTCTTGTCTGACCGAGGCTTGGGGCTGAGATTGCGGGTGCTGAAAGTTGTGCATAGTAGATGGAATCTGGGGCTGCTGAGATGCTTCATTGCTCAGATAGGAGTACAGTGATTGCTTCTGTGAGTCCTCATTATGTGGCTGCCGGGCCTCGCTCTGTAGTTGAGAGGTCTCGTTCTCTTGAGAATCTGCTGAAACAAAGGGGAATTGGAGACGGCCTTGCTTTGACCCCTGGTCCATAACGTTACATGCCACTTGTTGCATCTGAGTAGCCTCGGGAGCGGCTGATGTGGTGGGATTGTCTTCGCTTTGTTGATTTTCAGATGCCTCGAAGTGTTCCTCCAAGCCTACTATCTGTGCAGCCAAGTCGACAGTTGACAAACGGTCTCTGCTTGACTCTGGTGTAGGCTCTGCCTCTATTTCATCTTCGGTTTCATCTGGGTCTTTCTGTTGTGCACTTGTTGCTGTATTGTCTCGAGTTGTCGGGGGAGTCTCCTGACCGTTATCCGTTTGTCCATCTGTCTGCATCGCCTTTTCGGAGTCGGTGTCTCTAACACTAGGGGCTTTTTCTGCCCCCTCGGTGGTTTTTGGTCCCTCTTCAGTATTAAGTGCAATGGGTTCTGGATCCTGGTTGGGCTGTTGGTCTGTTGATTCTGCTGGCGGAGGAAACTGAGGCTCACCATCTTCTTCGGCATCATCTTCGGGTTCATCAGTAAAATTCGCCCATTCGCCAGTTTAAGATGCCTTACCACTATCAGCCGAGCCTGGAACTTCAACATCTCTCTGACTAGTCTTCGGCTTATTGGCCTCCCGCTCTCTGATATACTCGATAGCCTGCTGGCTGTGCTCAATCAACGCCGCCTGGCTCTCATCCCACAGGGTTATTGTGTCTGCGTCTACCCAAGCCACTTGACACTTTCCCGGAAACATGCAACCATCGAAAAACTTGAAAGGAAACTCCTTCTCCGAGTCTTTGGGTCCATTCTCGTAACCTTGGCTGTAGGAGAATGCTTTGCTCAAACTATCGTACTGGTAGTAGGACGGCAAGTCGTTGAGAAGACCCATCTTCTCGATTGTGTCGTAGATACCCACCTCTTCCAACTCTTCGTCAATGAGTGAAAGACAAAGTGCTGCGTACCATTGTTTGGAATCGGGCCACCAGACGAGATAGACGTTCCCGGGTTTAGGATTGGTTACTGCGTCAGGGTTTCCGTGACGGCCATTATGACGAACTGAGGCACGCGTTGGTCTTCTGTTTCTCACCTCCTCCTCCCTTCCTGCTCTTCTTGAGGTCTCTCCGCTCGGACCAAGCTCCGAGACTGCAGTTTCTGGCACATCTAAACTTGATGAGGGAGTAACTTCATCGTTGGCAACACGAATAATGTCACCGGCCGGGGCCTGGTGTTGGCCGTTCTTCTGTGCTTCTTTGGCCTTCTTCCAAGCTTCCCTTGCGACGATGTTGTTTGTCTCAGCCTTTTTGTCGTCGCAACCAGTCACCTCATAGCCCAAGGTCTTAAGAACAAATTCAAAGCTAGCATGCGCTAACTTGTGCCCTCGTAAAAGGTGAGTTGCTCCTCCCTGTAGCGGGTTCTCCTTGGGGTTGAAATCATGCTGCTCACATCGAACGACCCAAAACCTTTCTGGTTCATTTTTTTCAATGGACTTTTTGATGATGAGCTTCTTGACTGGTGCCCTGCCTTGTTGGTATACTGCATCGTATGTCATTGTTCTCTGGGTGTTCTCTAGCCGTGGGCGTTTTGAATGGAGTTGGCCATCTCGTCTTCTCTTTCGCTTACGCGTCTGGTAGAGTATTTAGTAAATGAGCTGTATTCTTGAAGAGCGTGTGCATCACCAACCTCGTTAGATCCATCACCAGGAGGTGTTCCAAAGAGTATCCTTTTCCTTGTCGGATGGTGGTCATCCTCGGTAAGGTCAATCGAGACTATGTTGCGCGCTTTCTCTTCACAGCTTCCCTTCCACTCCTTACACGCCTCCCCGATTTTTTCCATTAAGGATGCTACGTGACTGTTGACATTGCGCTCATACGCGGCATGCGCATTTACATGGCCTGCCTTGTAGGTATCCTTAAGCTCCTTTATTTTGGCGTCGAGGCGTCGAATTTCGGTCATCTTTTCTCGTCGTTCTTCCTCTCTTGTAGAACGGCTAACAACTACTTCAAACACGGCTTCAATTCTGCTTTCGATGTCCTGTAAAGATTGTGCGTGCTTTTCGGCTGGAGATCGTATGCTGTCCAGGATGCGTTTACATCCCGCCACCTCTTGTTCGATTCGGTTGAAAATAAGTAAGCCATCGAGTGGCTTTGTGTCTGGGGGGTTTTCCATAACGCCGAGTGAGAAGTTTGCGCCAAGGCCCTCACTGTGGTGCTGTTGATGACGTGGAATTCTATATCTGCGATAGATTTTGAGAATCACGGACAGAAAGGAAAAAAGAAATGAAAGAGAAGAAGATCAAGGTTCGGGAAACGGTGCGGCCGTGTTCTTATTTGGTATCTAGAGCTTGCATGGAACCAACAGCCCATAAAGTCATCACAACCCATGCTCACTCTCGCCCAAAAGCAAACAAACACCGCCAACCAACCTACCAACCAGGCTCCTCGCTACTGGATGTTACACATTAGCTGTTGACCCCCGCACGATTTGCAGTTTTGGTGCGGGCTGGAATATGAGTTGGTCACAGATAGAGAGACCCGAGACAGACAGTTCTTTGTCCTGTCAACTTTTGTACTCTGTGCACTCACTAACGTTAGGTACTCTTCTTTTTGACTTAGTTGCCACTCTCCCTCTTTGTGTCTCTCAAACTATCACAAGGTTCTCTACTTCAAATAGTATCTTCGTCTCTATTTCAGTGGCGGCGTCACATCCACGCAGCCGAGATGCGTGTAACCCATCCATGACTTGGTAATTGGTCCTACGATGTCTTTGCTTATTTTACCCACATATGATCCACAATCATAATAACAGTTTCCCCCCCCGATGAGCGATCGAGCCCAGCATGAAGATCCATGTACCTGGTCGTCTTGGCTTTTGGGCGCAAAATATTCGCAGTCTTTATTTCCCGAATATGCCACACTATACAAAAACTTATTTTTCTAGTACTCAATGATTCTCTACCTACAAAAAAACTTTTTTTATTTTTATTGAAGCATGAATACCCCAGCAATAACTCAATGCCGTGTGTTTATCCCCACTCATATCGTTCGTTTCGACAAAGTATATGAGTTGGCAGCCTAAGCCTTTCTTGCTTGCAATGATCATGGCATTATAGATATGTCCGGCTGCAAGTAGTTACAGAGCCTATGCCTTCAGCTGGTAGATGATCATCAGATATCTCTGGCAGAGGCTTGACGTATCTCCATGGGTTGCCTTCCGCTAGATATCGTTGGTTAATCTATTGCAGAATATGGAAGAAACGCAGTGTACAGCTGCATAAAGACCTGTGAGCGAACATAAATTTGACCAAAGGATATGTATTTCTGAATTTCCTTCTACTGTCAAGAGTCTGAGAACCATCTTATTAGATCCCAGGTATCGATCACCATCCGTACCGGTTAACAAGCCCAGGAACTCGAGGGCTTCGAGTATGAAAGAACAAGAAGCGCAGCCTGTTCCTACCTTCTCCTTAACCTGTGTGATAGGTCGGGGTATGATGATGACCCGCTCTCAGCTATCGACTGTCACGCTTGGGCATTTCGTATCCGCCAAACAAGCCAGGGTCAAAGTATCGCCTACAGCTTCGGACGCTGGTGTACAGGCCTCTCGTGGGAACAGAATCCTTATTATCCATAGAAGTTCGATGGGACTGTAGTTAGTTGAAAATAAAGAGACCCGGAAAAGAATAGGTCAGCATAATCACCATGGATCTCGGCACAAATCGCTGATGAGTTGGCAGAGTGACCCAAAATAACCTGGCTCAACTGATGATGCAAAGAGAGTAAAGCTTTTGATTTAGAAAGACGGTACGACGCCGCTGTAGAAGCCCTTTTGTAAGAAATATCGCTAATGATAAAGTTTTTAGTCTAGCAGTCAGGCACACTGACTGGGATATTAATATGAACACTCGTAGCCAATCCACTCAAACTCGTTTCCTTGAACTCGTTCCTCATTCCCTTTGCCGTCAACCTCATTGCTCTGATAGCATCATCAAGTCTGACTCTCTGTGTACCTGCCTCGCTGCTAAGTGCGAGGTTGGCACTCGAGATGGCTTTTGTAGCGCCCAACGCGTTTCTTTCAATGCAAGGAGCCTGGACAAGTCCTCCAATGGGATCACATGTCAACCCGAGGTTATGTTCGATGCCAATTTCGGCGGCTTGTTCGATTGTCTCGGGGCTGGCTCCCATGCATGCTGCGAATGCACCGGCAGCCATGGAGCAGGCAACGCCTACTTCGGCCATGCATCCTCCTTCAGCAGCTGAGATAGTCGCGCCTCGCTTATAGAGCATGCCGATGGCGGCAGATGTGAGAAGGAATGTGGGAATATCTCGCTCAGGGTCGTCACTGATGAATTCAGTTGTGTACTTGAGCACAGCTGGGATAATACCAGCCGCACCGTTGGTAGGCGCAGTGACGATTCGGCCACCACCAGCGTTGGTTTCGTTGACAGCAATGGCGTAGACGGACAGGTAGTCCATGGTTGGGAATGTTGTACGGCGTGATGGGGCCGGAGCGATGGGATGGTCCAGAGAACCATGTATTCGTGGGGGTCCACGCTTTCGAAGGCCACCGGTTCTGAGTTTTTCGGGCACTGAAGCAGACAATGATGCTGCTAGTGAAGTAGATGAGGATCCGGATAGTGCACCAGCTGATGCGCCGTCCTCGTTGATGCTGGGATCAGGCCGGGAGAATTTGTGCTCGAGCTGAGCAGCTGAGGTTTCCGCTGTAGTAGAAGGATACAAGCCTCGAGTCAAGCGACGATACAGCGCAGGTGCTCGTCGATGAAGCTTGAGAGAACCAGGGAGTTTTGTGCCTGTTGGCGCTTGGACACTCTCTAGGATACTAGCGTCCATGACACCCCAGATCTTGAAGATCTTTCGATAAATATCCTCATCTGTGTAGCCGAGACTCTTCTCATTCTCATACACCAATTGCGCAATAGTAAGGTTGTGCTTGCGGCATAGAGAAAGCAGACTAGCGGCGTCTCGGAAAGGATATCGAGGATGCGGTGATGAGCTGGTGCTCTTGGACTCAGATTTGACATCGGTGGATAGACCAGTCGGTTCAGGTGAGTCTCCAAGAAGAGCAACTGGGCCTTCGTTGGCTTCGTCAAGGGCTTTCACTTCACTACCTGTCTTGCGGTCTCCTGCGGCATCAGATCGTCGAATCTCCTTGTAGTACATATTTTCAGCCAAATCAGCTGGATGCGCTGCCGACTCCGGATCAATGTCTTCCAATTGAGCGGGAGCATTGGTGGAAAGGGTCTCTTCAGGAGCGATACTGAGTGCACCGTTGACAACGAAGCCGCCACCTACGCTGAACATGTCGTTTGTAGCCAGGACGTAGCCCTCGGAGTCAAAGACGGTGAAGCGCATGCCGTTGCTATGCTGAGGCAGCTTGCGGCCCCATTCCCAGACAAATTCCTTGTCGTAGTCAAAATCGATCTCCTTACCCTTGGATCCACCAGCTGCGAGTCCACGGCCGAGGTAAATCTTTTTGCTGGCTTTGATGTCGTTGAAACGCGTGGGGACGTATCCTGTGTCGACGGTCTCAACATCTGCTCCTTCGAGACCCAGTAGAAGAGCTGAAGGGGTCATGTGGCCCTCGCCAGTGAGAGCAAGACTTCCATAAATGGCAACGCGAATTTTGTTGACTCTGTGAAGTAGATTGGCCTCGATGAGATCGCTGACGAAAATGTTGCCAGCGCGCATAGGACCAACAGTGTGAGATGACGAAGGGCCAATGCCGATAGAGAACAGATCAAAGGTGGAAATAACAGCATGTTCGTGATCTGCTTCACTGTAAGATCCTGTATCCTCCTCTTCTCGGTCTTCATCTCTGCGTGGTCTTATCGTGCTGAAGGGGCGAGCTCTGAGTCTCCTCAACGAAGAGGGCACTTTTGTTGAGGGAGCCATAGGCCGCCTTGCAACGGTTGCTAGGGATCGGTTCATCGATAGACATTGTCTCGACGTCCGAAGCAGCGAAAGCTGCCGAATCCCTGCACGACTCATTGCAGGTTCTTTTTTTTCTTCTTTTTTTTTTTGGTTGTTGATGTAGAAATTTGGCGTTGAATGGTCGGTTTCTGTAGCTCTCTC
The DNA here is from genome assembly GCA_021655885.1 of Fusarium abutilonis. Classification (NCBI taxonomy): domain Eukaryota; kingdom Fungi; phylum Ascomycota; class Sordariomycetes; order Hypocreales; family Nectriaceae; genus Fusarium; species Fusarium abutilonis. Next base: position 33,029 of record JAJJWN010000386.1, read on the forward strand.
CCTTGTGCTGCTGGTTATTATATCACAAGCCGATAAGACGTGGCCGCGTATTTCCAACAAAATGGCCCCTATTGGCCATATCGAAAATATGGATCTTATCTATCAGCGGATTATCATAACTCCAGCCAATGATACACTACCTTGATCAGCCCCGGCTTCGGCCCCGGCGGTGGGTCGGACGATATACCGGCGACCGGTCACGTGCCGGTTGCTCGTCCAATCGAATGCCATCATGCACCGATACCTACCGGCGTCTCGCCCGAATTTCACACGCCTTCCAAAAACATCCCGGTCTTTATTATCTAGCTGCATTGACACTACATCAGTTTTACGCCATATCTTCTAGAAATCCGGGGTAGATGGGAGCTGGAACTCTCTCTGTTATGGTATATCGTTGGCAAAACTTGAGTAAGTCCGGTCGGTCTATAGGGTAATATTAAAAGACAACTGGATTTCGACGAATAAATCTGGTCAGTGAATTCTTTTTTGGTCATCACTACATCAAAATATCCATCATGATTTACTCTTGACACTTCTTCCGTCTACTTTCCCGATTTCCGAAGCGGCAGCAACGTTTAATCAACTCCAACGTTGTGACACACATGACCATTCCCGAGATCCCGAACGCCATAGTTTGGCCACGGGATCACTATGAACGTCATTCGTGTTACTCCATTCCACACCTGTATGATTTGGTAGTCTCTGTCTTCACAACTGCCGACGAACGGCCCCAATTGTCAATTGGAACGCATCTGCACCTTTAGGAAATTGAAGCTCCCTAAGTTGCTCGGCAAGTGTATCAATTCTCACCTACTTCTTGCGAAAGGTATCACGTCACTTGACATTTGTCATGCTGTAGCTAGACCATTTCCTTCTAAAAAAAAAAGAAACGTCTGCATTCTCCACTCCCTTTTATGTCTTTCCAATACAGGAGAAGCTTAATTATTTTAACTGTAGTGAGAAACTTCACCCAAATACTATCGGCGGTTTGCCTGGTAGTATTCATTTGATCAAGCGATGAATTGAGAGAACAGCAGCGTCATTGTTCCATAGACAGCTGTCAGCAGTCAAAGGCGTATTCGACCAAAGAAATGAGGTTATGTTGACTTGAATCCTACTTTACAGTTGCATTCCAAGCTTTGGTTCATGAAACATCGATTTTGAACGACTAACTGATACATCAAGTTCCAGTTCTTTCACTTTGCCGAACAGGAGATACAATCACGAGCCCGAAACTAATATGCGATCACTCAGTCACAATGAGCCACCAGCCATCAGCAGCAATGATCACCACACATATTAATCAATTCCAAGATCAGCTTGATCTATTTTCTATTGAGATGTTATATCGTGTAATAATATCTGAAAATTGACATTTTTTACAATCGCATACGCTGTCAGGCTAAAGCTATAATTATCGGGTAAGCATCAGACCGATTATGCCATGTGTCAGCTCTTGATTCAGTAATAGGATCACGTTACTCCTGAATGGTTAGTGGAGATTAAAAAAAAATCCAGTTGATAGCTCCTCTCGTGTTTATCACGGCTTGATCTATAGATATATCTTTTTGAGTTGTTGTAGGTTGAATATTCGCTCAGAGTTCAGAATTTCAAGTTCTCAGCGGCTGCCTTCGAAACCGCGTACAAGGCGTATTCACCACACTAACGATGCCATCCACAATCCGAGCCAAGCACCTCAAGCCAGGTGCAAAGATAGCATTCATCTCACCATCAGAACGCATCAACAACTGGTTACCTGCAGTTATAGACCGAGCTACTGCTGTTCTCACAAACAAGGGATACCAGGTTCAAACCTTCTTCAATGAGGACAACGGGATCCAGTCCTCTATCAACAATCGCCTATCAGAGATCCGCGCTGCATTCTCAGACTCCAGTATTTCAGCCGTCATCACCACCATCGGCGGTACAACCCTTACAGAGCTACTCCCTGCTCTAATTAGGGACACGCAACTCCACGAGACCATTCGCGCCAATCCCAAGATCGTGGTGGGCTACTCTGATATCACGGGCCTCCACTGGTTTTTGTATGCCCTCACTGGCTTACGCACGTTCTACGGTCCTGGCGCTGTTCCTGAACTAGGTGAAGCAAGCGACATCAACGATAAAAGCGCGCCGCTTGCCTTCAGCGCCGATAATCTGTTCCGCGCCATTGCATCTCCAGAACCGCTGGGCCAGATCACACGTTCACTCACATATTCGCCGAAACTGGCACGCTTCTTCAAAGAACCAGACTGTACAGAACCACCTCCGGTCATTGAAAATGCTGGATGGACGTGGATAAGACCCGGCAAGGCCCAGGGACGATTATTCGGTGGTTGTCTCACAGTTGTTGCGCGCTTACTTGGCATTCCTGCTATTGTACCGGACTGGCGTGGTAGAATTGTCTTTCTCGAAACTGCCATGAACGACGTCGACACCGGCGGGAACCCTCCAGCAAGAGTGCGGGCCGCGTTTGCAGACTTGATAGCCCATGGTGTCTTTGACGAAGCGGCGGGGTTGGTCGTTGGGCGTCCATATGGGTACGATTCGGTTGAGGATAGGGAGATCTATGCTGGCATTATTAAAGGTCTCTTGTGTGAGGGGCGGTTGGCTTCAAGGAACTTTCCGATTCTGTTTAATGTTGACATTGGGCATACGGTACCGTTGGTGACGCTGCCCTATGATGCTTTGGCTGAGCTCGACTCTGACACCGATACCTTTGCCGTTCTGGAGGCAGGAGTCGAGTAAGGCTTTGAGGGCGGCAGATCAAACCTCGCTCTTAGTTTGAGGATACAAGTAAGAGTTGGCCATTGAGGAACCTTAATTTCATACGGAAGTCATAAATCTATTTACGTTGTGAGGGTATCTTCAATCATAAGTTGCCCTGTCCAAGGGTACATCGCCAAAAGCCTGGGGTATTTGCCTGCCGTTTACCACTTTCCTCAAAAGTCCTATTTCCTTGCGTTCCTTGTATTCCAAAATCATAATGTCGTTATCGGAACTGTCCACAATCCTCTTCTTGCTCGTCTATTCGGTGAGCAACATCCGAAACCAAAATCGAGAAACCCCAAACCAAGCCATGCTTATTCGGGGAGAAAAGACAATGCCATCCCGAGACGTAGCTCCCTTGAGATTGAAGCCGTAGTTTGCAGAGCAAAGATCTGCTGTCTAGACCATGGTCGGTCTCGTGTTGAGAAACCGTACTTGTCCTGATTTGGTCGTCGTTGCTCATGTGTCACCAGCCTTGTCCGGCAGTATCTAATCGCACAATCCTCCCTTTCTTCCTTTTGAGCCGGATCAGGCCACACTGGTGATTGAAACGTGATGGTTCCATCCGGACTCGTCGTACTCCTGTCCTAGCAAGTCTCTCTCTTCACGATCTACAGCGTGCTGGCTTGCGTACTTCAAACAGAAATGTTTTATGCTGACAGCGTCGGCGCACGCATCAGTTCCATAGACTCAGCGCATATCTTCTCGAAGCATCGCTATTCCACCAACGATAGTCAACGTAAAGGTGAAACAGACGGAGACAATCAATATGGCGGAATATTTGGCCCATTCGTCGCCGTCATACTCGCGTAGATCATTTGTCCAATCTGGCATGTTGATTGCATCTGCTTGTACCAGCCATGCAACGGCAAATATCGTAAATACGATGATGGCCCATATGGCTTGCCAGATGCTGGTGAGATTCTTCCCAACAGCTGATGTTTTGAATCGGTTCATTGTTTCGGATGTACCGGATATTCCGGTTTTGAGTATTACCAGTGTGATCGATATCAGGATAGAAAAGTTCAAAAGTTGCTTGTGTCTATAAGCTCATATGCTACTGAATAGTGCGTAGAGGGAAAAGAATCATAGTGGAATGAATGTTGGTCAAAGTAATTGTCTGAGTTTATGTTGATTATGGAGACGTCAGCTTCGGGCTCGGAGAATACCTACCATCCCTCGCTGAGATCATGAGATGGAAGTCTCGGGTGACGGTGTAAGCACTAGACCAATACCTTCTTCTGCGGGGACCAGTGCGAGCCAATGTTGAGCTTGATTGAGTATGAATAAGCATGTGGCCGTCGCAAACATGCATTTCTTCCAAGGCCGAAGGGCATTGAATTTGCTTATTGAGACTCATGTTGTGACACTGTAAAGCAAGGATTAGCCGCTCAGCCAAGAAACATGCCCATCACGTCTCCAATAGCAACAGGGTTTGTTCCGGTCATCCCGGACAAGGACAATAACGTCACCAACTGGAACTTTTCATTACACGTGACGAAGTTGTGAACGTGGCTTTAATCTTAGTAACGGGTGTGGCATCATAGTAAAACAATGTGGTTGACCGTTGACATCTAGTTACAACAAAGAAGACGACACAAGTCAACACCGCTGGCCTTCTTCTCTCCGGACTATGGTTATATACGTAAATAGGATCAGGCTGATTACATAAGCTCTGGCAAGCAGCTTGGCGCAGTGGAAGCGCGGTATGTCTCAAACTCCACAACTGTTACCATCACCAAGTACTAACTCGCTACAGCCGGGCTCATAACCCGGAGGTGTAAGCAACTTCGAATCCCGACTCTCCTATAAAAATCTAACAGATTTAGCAATCGATCGAAACGATTAGCTGCTATCAAGCATTCCTTTTTTTCTTATACCCTTTTTCTTTTAATATTTAATGTCGTTTTTCTATGAATCTCGCTTCTCCTTGTCGCTGACGTGTTTAAATTCTGCCATTGTCTGTCAATAATCGCTTGCCTGGATCTTCCCGAGATTGATTGATCCCGACTCAACAACGATCGACTGGTGTGACATGGTGCGACTATAAGCATCATTTTCCGTGACAGGGTCGAATCAAGAAGCTGCCGCTGTTCATCAACTCTCCAGGGTATATAGAAGACTTCAATCACTCGACAAAATACAGAACAACCTAGGGCTACACTGCTCCGACTAAGACCCTAAAACAAACAACAGGGATGAATTTGTTCTCTGTCTGCACTTATAGCCTTATAAAGGTTGCAGGAACCCTTCAACATGGTTTGGCCTAACTCGGCCGAGCAAGAGGTTACAGATGGAGCCGAGATGTTATTTTGATCCTCAACATCAGTATGATCTGATAGTGCGGTTTTCTGTCAATGATCAAACAAATACGTCAATACTCGTCACACCACTTCCAAATATCGGTCAAGCCAATAAGACACTAGAGCAAGGGGCTCTGAGCACGGATATCCCGATATCAGAAGAGCGGAGCCAGAGTACGAATAGTTTATAGCTGTTGAGGCTCGGATGAAAACTTCCGCCATAAAAGGGGTTGTCTTTGTTGCTCTTCTGTATGATATATTGAACCATCTGATAGTCAGATGTCGGTTCCTGAGGATCATATACACTAGAAAATGGCCAAAGGTCCCTCACGAGCATAGAGTCGCTACTGGAGAATATTGATTGATATATGGCACTAGGATGTCGTCTGTTGTCAAGCTTGATCAGCCCCATCACCTCAGCTTGATAGGGGCTTGATCGTTTCTCTCCCTCTTCCCGGTTTATTTCCCCTCCTTATCTTCGCAAATCTAGATCTCCCCCCTGCTCTTGCATCAAGGCAAGCATTTCGGTCCGTTCCCCATCCGCTTGCTGGACCAATAAACAAAAGGCACTTTCTAATCCTCCGCATTTTGATCAACATGATCAACGGTGCACGACTATATCGGGAAGTGTCGCCCTGTTTCTGATCGTTCGTCTTAATGGTGGATCGTCTAAAGCGCGTTAGAACATCGATAGTTTGTTCTTAGTATCCCACACAATAGCCAGTCGCATCGACGACGGTTGATACCGAATATCCTCTAGAATGCATTTTACGGAGCAACACTATTTATTCCTTGTAATGCTCGTCTTGAGTACGTCAGGTAGCATCATAGGTTTTTTTTTTTTTTTTAGCAATATGGACTCAGAGGAAGCAGGAAATGATGACGATGGATAGATAGGGAACCTGATATAAAGATCAAAGGAGAGCTCTGTGTTGATCTCTCCAATCGACACTGCACTAACAACCTGTCTCAGGCAGATAATCCGCTGTCTAGTCCTCCATCATGCGTTTCTCCCTCTTCGCTGCAGCGCTTTTTGCGCCCTCGGCCTTGTCCTTTCCCTGGCTAGCACCTGAGGGAATGGACGCCCTTCTCAACCACCCCGAAGCGCGTCCAGAAATCGACCGTCGACTGAAGGAACATCAAGCCGGCCAGAGTCAGGAGGAGAAGCGACACGAGCCTCGCCAGCTCAAGACAGGTGTTGTAGGTGGCGTCGTGTCTCTGCTCGGGGGTACCGTAGAGGCTGTCGTCGATAGCGTTGTTGGGCTTATTCCTACCAATAAGGCTGTCAAGGGTTTGCAGAAGTTCCCTGAGTCTTCTCATCCCTTCAGGGCTCCTGGCCGTACTGACCAACGTGGACCTTGCCCTGGTTTGAACACCCTAGCCAACCATGGTTGTAAGTTTATTATACTCTTGATGTAGGATGCAAAAAAGCCAATATGTTGTATAGACATTCCCCGAAATGGTATTGCAACCATCGGCCAGATCCAGGCTGGTACAGCCAAGGTCTTCAACATGGGTGCCGATCTGTCTGCACTCCTCGCTGTTGGAGGTGCTGTTGACGGCGGTGACATCCTCTCCCAGAAAATGAGCATTGGAGGTCCTGATAACCGCGTGGGCCTCCTTAATGGAGCCTTGAACAAGATCTTTGGCAAGCCCTCCGGCATCTCTGGACACGGTAAGTGATACTTTCATTACCTTAACCAACACACACTAACAATGCGTTCAGGCAAGTTCAATGAGGGGGATGCATCTGCTACCCGTGAAGACTTTTATCTCAACGGGGACAACATCTCTTTTAAGCCAAAGCTCTTCAAGCAGATGCACCAACAGGCTCTTGCCAAGGGTGACGGCACCTACAACGTCGACGCCATCAAGGAGCACTTCAAGAATCGATACAGAGATTCCAAAGCTGTCAACAAGCAGTTTTACTTCAACGCACCGAGCGCCTTTGTTGTCATAGGCGCTTACTACTTCATCCCTGGCTTCTTCTCCAACGGCACCATCGGCGCTGGAGGTATCGCCAACGAGGCTTCCATCACTTCCTTTTACGGCGCTAAGCCTAACCGCAAGAATGCATGGAAGGATAAGAATCTTGACTACACTCACGTGCCCGAGCGTATCCCCGAGCAGGGTTGGTACCGTCGTGCTACACCCATGACTATCGCTGAGGCCGCTGGTGGTATTCTCGACGTCTATCTGTACGCCCGCCCAGCTATTGGGGGAGCCGGTGCAGATGGAGACTGGGTTGTTGGCCCAGCTAGTATTCCCAATAGCCCCCAGGGCCTTAGCTGCTTCTTGTACAACACAATCTATGCCAATTTCCCCGCTGAGCTGTTCAACTCTGTCAGACTCTTACAGTCTGTTGTCAACACGGTGTCAGACAGGCTTGTTCCTGGATACAAGGCTCTGGGTTGCAAAGTTGACTTCCCTGATGCCAAGGGTTCGTCGGCTAGCAAGAAGTGGGCAGATTATGAGAAGAAGTATGCTGGTCCTGCTAAGACCAAGGCAGTGGGTAGTGGATGGTACAAGAAATAATGAATGAAAGGGCTGGTAGTAATGGATATGTACTTTTAATACATGAATAACGTTTATGCTCATATGAGACGTTTCGCTTCATAAAGAGGCGGATCAATATCGCGAACGTTCTTTCAAAGCCTAAGTGTGGCATTGCAAATTAAGGAGCAATATATCGAGCGGTGGCATAAATACTCCGTTAGAGTCGGCGATAACAACATGAGAAACTATGATATTCATCATGTCCTCCTCTGGATTCATTGAACAACGAAATCAAGATACGAAGTGTGCTTACCGCGTTCCTCAATCATGCTTTCTTTCTATCAAGGACCCTTGTATCAGACCAAAAGATAGATCACGTCCCAAGGGTCAGCTGGTAATCGGTACCTGTTACTTTGACACTCTCTTAGAGGGCCTAGGTAAGAAGCCGCCAGACAGTTTTAATCAGCGGAGCAGCTCGGCAGCGGGAGCTCGGATAAGTAATGTGTACCGCCATTTAAAAGCTGGCACATCTCGGTTTGCTTTCGGCCTGCCAGGTACCAGAGATGCACTCAAAGCTACAGCAAAATGACTGGGCATCCGGGGCCGGAGAATCGAACTTTAAAGATGATTTCGGCAGTATCGACGGTGTTGATACCCTGGTCAAAAAGATCAAGGACTCGTTCAGTTTTTTAGACGTCATCATCAAGTCAGTGGAGCAGGGGCTCAGGAGCGCATATCAGATCTCTAGATATGGGAATAGGTTGCCCGTGTTTATCTCGGCATACTTGTTGTCTTTATCCGGGCAGCGTTCCATCGGGCTGTTATGGGGCCAACGGGGGTTGTTGGGATAATACGACTCGGTAAATCCCGACATCCCAATTATACTTCACTAATTCCTGATAACGTCATGCAACATATGTTTCTTACCGATATTGCCGAGCTCACTGTTAACTCAACGGAGCCTCTGGAATCGCCGAAGCAGTCTTGTCTGGCAGGAAGACGTATCAACCTCACTTAAGATCGCCAAGGGTGATAAACTAGAGTTTCCACTTGTAGCCTAATGCAAAGATGGGGGGGATACGTCACTTTTCAGAATAATCATCCTTGCTGTTCTGTCGTGCGGCTTCACGTGTGTCACCCAATCTGAGACATGAGATCAAGTGACAGATAAACGACGGGTGCTAATGTTAATAGAAAGGGATGGTTATAATTTTTAAACTAGATTTATAGACCCTTATTTATATACCCTCTATACCCTAACCAGGGGTTCCTTCCTCATAGGGTTCCCTTGGAGTTGGCACCTGCCTTCTCGAGTTGACGTTAGTTAACCCTGACTTCACCGCTGCAAGGAGTCTTCTTATCAGGTCCTGGAACAACAAAAACTCCAGAGTTGAACGAATCCTTTCAACAGATACGGATACAGTACAGTACCTGTCGATTCTTGTTTTCAGGCCCAGCAATAGCAGCACATGCTGATCAACTCCTCTATTGGGGCTCGCTTCCCAGCTTTATCCTAGTCATTCCCAGCCCTGCCCTGCCCTGTTGGTTAGCTGCTGTGTACCAAAAAGTTGCAACCCCTGTCACCAATACCAATACCACTTTAGCCATGACGTGGGTATTTCGTTCACCTCGTGCCTCTCTTGATTGGGGCTACTGCATCAATCCTGCAGGTTGAGCTGCTGCTTCTCGGGTGATTGTCCCATCCCCGGGGCTTAGGAAGCGGTAAGGCATTGGACATAGACTTTCGGCTCTACTACCTACATAATTTCGACCTGTTCTTGCTTGTGCACTTTGACTTCGCTTTGACATAAACATGCTCGTTCTTCCCATGGCTGTAACACCCGTGAAAGTCCTCAACGTGATCAATATCAACTCAGATACCCCGCTGTGTACTCCGTACAGCCTCTTGGTTCCCATCTCACCCAACTCAGTCTTCATCGACGATCCACGCTTATCACTCAACTTGCATTGAATGCTACTTAGCTGAAACTGCGGCTCTCGACAACACACATCTACATAGCCAATATGGAGAATCCTCCCGCCAGAAGTCACAGTCTGAAGCCTCCAAGGCGCAAACTTCAAAAGGCCGACCCAAAGCTCAAAAGTCTCAACAAGGCCAAACGTGGTTCTGCCGACTCAACATCAAGCCTGAGCCCTCAAAGCACTTTATCTTCACCTTCGCAACGTCAAATTCAGAACGGCGCTCCCGATCTGAGCGACGCCAAATGGAGTCATTATCTTCGTCCTAAAACCGTGGTTGAAGTCGAACCTTCAATCTCGGAGCCAGAGCAGCAACCTCAACCAACTGTCGAGCCCGAATCAAGGTATGAACTCGAAGCAGAGCCTCCCAGGGCATTCTTCAGACCACCACGAAGACGATCTTCTCAACGTCAAATCCCCGAGTTCAACCACTTGCACATCCAGGAGCATAGTACAAGGCCATCTCTTGATAGCTCGTCAATTCCCTCACCAGCCTCATCTGCATCGATTTCGTCTGCCATGCGACGCCAGGCCAAAACGCCCGTGTTTCGGATTGGACAATTGGAGCAACACGCACTTGCACGAAAGGCCAGAGATGCTCCAGAAAAGACATCGAGCGTTGAGTTGATCGCTGATCAATATCGCGCCCTCATTGATTCGAGAGATGGCCCTCCAGCACTCGAGTCTCAGCTGCCATCTCACAGAGAAACAGACTCAGCACAGCACAATATTCCTCAGATACCCCCTTATGCGTTGAAACGACTCAACTCACGCTTGTCAAAGACGAATTCATTGGCGGCAACCTCCCCTCATCAGGCCAGGCCCAAACTAAACTCTGCACCTACGCATGACACAAATGTGGCAGCGTTCGAAGGCGACACTATCTACTTCAAGCCCTACTCTTTTTCTTCTCCGCCGTCTCCCGATGAGACCCCCCAAACCTCACCACAATCTCACAAGACTATTGGGACACCATCAACTGCAGGACAATCGTATCAAGAAAACGTCAGCCTCCAGATAGCGCTCGATCTACTCACCAGCGAGCTTTCCTCTGCCGTCGCTGGCCGGCCAGGACAGGATACTGCAGCACTGCAGGTCTGGGTCATGATCGAGGCATACGAGAGGCTGCGCGATCAGCTGACCAAGATAGACTCATCAAACGAGGAAGCTGAAAAGGTGGCATTGATATTCGACTGCTGGTTGGCCTCCCTTTACTCGATTCATTCCTCACTCACAACAAGCACTCTACCGAGCCCAAGGGAATATGCAGGGCTAGAGGAAGATTTGGATTAGTTTGGAGATAAGGTTTACATGACGTTAAATGTCGAATGATTTATGGATTCGTGTCACGGACAAGACAGGATCGGCGTTATAGGCATGGCCAGGAATAGAAATGGCCTGGGTACAACAAGGCAGCTGGATAGGTACATAAGGCTGTACAGGATAGATACCCAGAGGGATTTGTTTTAGCAATTACACCTCAGTATGAATGGATGACTTGATTTAATATAATAATTATAACCTATCGATTCACTCACTGTTGGTCTTGATATGAAAGTTCTGGAAGAGGCTGCAGGCACTGCCACATTCTTACAGCATTTTGGGATCATCGATCCAAAATGAGGACCCGATTGATAAAAATAGATTGATGTTGATCTTGTCGTGAAGCTAGAGTTGTATCCTGCGGGCCAGTCATGGCAGGGTTTTGCTATGTGTCGACACGATATTGCGAGCAGGACCTTGACAGTAGCTTACGAATAGCAGCAGTTGAGCCTCGTAATAGTTCATAAGGTAAGAAGAGCTTCGTATGCCTCAAAGAGAAAACATATTTCTTCCATGATTACGCTGGCAGTCGTGGTTGGTGAATGACGTAGATGCATCGACTACCATTGTTCAAGACTGTGAATCGCACCTAAATTGAAGCTGCAAGGTCAATTCTCAATCTAGTCAGCAGAGATGATTCTACCAAGTTTGAAATAACCAAATTGGAATTGTTAGAAGCTAATTACCAAGTTGAACTGTTGGACAGAAAGAAGTATTCCATCTTGTAAGAGAGCGCCCCACCTTAGCTTAACCTCGACATGATGCGTCGCGTGAATGAGTCTCTCTTCATCATACAACCTTTCCAGCGCGCAACAACAATCTTTAACGGTGTCAAACAACCAACTATACTGCGTCGCTCGTGAACCATAAAAAAAAATCATGGATGACGACTACGGAGCCGACGACGAGCTCCTGGCCGCAATGGCCGCCGCCGATCCAACGCCTGTCGCACACAGGCCGATCCAACAACCGACGCCTCAACGTCTCGATAAAGCACCTCCGTCTGCCTCTGGATCAGGAAAAGTAGTTCAGCCAACGCCCCAGGCTCTACCGCAGAAACAGTCTGGTTCAACTATTCTGGTATCTCCACGGCAAAGAGGAAATCCCGTCTTAACAAGTATTCGGTCAATGCCATGGGAGTACAGCGATATTCCAGCTGACTATGTCATGGGCTTGGGTACCTGCGCTCTATTTTTGAGGTGACTTTACATATCATATCTTGTGAAACAAATGAAATGCTAACCCCAGTAGTCTCAAGTACCATCGTCTTCATCCCGAGTACATCTACACCCGCATCCGCAACCTCCAAGGCAAATACAACCTCCGCATTGTCCTCACCATGGTCGACATCCCCAACCACGAAGCCTCCCTCAAAGAGCTCTCCAAAACATCCCTCGTCAACAACGTCACCCTCATCCTTTGCTGGTCCGCCGCCGAAGCCGCCCGCTACATCGAGCTGTACAAGAGCTATGAGAACGCCAGCTTTGGCGCCATCCGCGGCCAGCAGCCCTCCAGTTACGGCGAGAAGCTGGTCGAGTTCGTCACAGTGCCCAGAAGCTTGAATAAGTCGGATGCAGTCGCGGTGGTGAGCAATTTCGGCAGCCTCAAGAACGCGATCAATGCCAATGCAGAACAGCTTGGTATGCTGAATGGCTGGGGAGGCATCAAAGTGAAGAGATGGATGTCTGCAGTTGACGAGCCATTCAGAGTGAAAAAGGCTGCAAAGAGAGGCGCCAAGGCTTCGGAGCGAACATCGAAACTTGACCAGGCGCTTCCCCTTTCGCGTGTACCTTTACGAGATATGCCATCTGCTGGGCCGTCCTCTGGCCCATCTTCCGCCAGGGACACATCCTCTACGGCGCAACCAAATGAATCAGCTTCAGGACAATTCCAGTTTATGGACAACACGGATGATGAGGACGATGAGGACGATGAAGAGGCCATGCTTGCAGCCGCTATTGAGGCGTCCAAGCACACGGCGCAAACAGACGAAGCCAACCGTGCGAGCCAGGCAGAAAAGGATGACCAGCTTAGTGGGGGCATTGCTGATGCTTTGGCAAGACTGCGAGAGACTGACTAGGTGGCCTGGATATCAGACTCTTTCGCCTCAAAGACGCATGTTCGTTTGACCAGACCCGAACAGAAGCATATATGGAATTCCGGTATCATGTGGCATATTGCGCAGGAAATGCGCACAAATCCCAAAGGAAGCCACCGTTCTTCTATGAAAGAGATGGAATGTATGCCAGTCCGACCACATGGTCATAACGACAGGATCCAAACAACTCACCTGAAGAGCATGAGACCGCTTCTATGGCTATCCGTTACGATGGCTCAAGGGATGCATACTCGTATCTGGGAAAACATAACAGGTCACAGCTTAGCGTACAGTACAGCACATAGGCTATGCCGCGCTCTCCCCTTGATAAGGGCGACAGTGCAAACTTCGATCAGTGTCTGCGCCTTACTGGTTAAGTCATCGCATGCCATTGCCTATGCAGGCACTTGGTGTTCCATACCCAAAAGAAGTCAGGGGTACCTGTACTTTACCCTGCGATGATATGCAGTAGATTGTCTTATCTTCCTTCAATGGACAAAGTGCGTATTTCTATCGAACAGGTAGATGTCTGGGAAGTTCCTGATAGAGTTTGGATGAAAAGAGCTTGAAAAGGAGGAAGTAAGGTAAATTGTGAGCAAGGAAGAGGTGGAAGAGTCTGTCATGGATTGACTGGGTATACTAGGTATTTACCTTGGGCTTAAACGAGAGCGATCTGTAATGTACTCGAGATTAACATTCTTCAATACCGTGTTTCTCGATATGAATAGAGCCTATCCGAGTCAAGATAATATCTGGAGCTGTCACACCCATCCAGTTACAAGCCCATACAACTTGACGTTATTTCTCGCGACATCTGAGCTTCACACAAGCGATAGCACTCTGAAATTGCACATTAACTGTATTCATTCATAAGTCTAGAGTCGAGAGCATTTCCATTCATTTGTCGTCCATCATAAACGGTTTGTTTCATCCATGCTTCCTTCTGTTTGCCGCCACGCCAGTAGCATCAATACAAAAAAAAACCTGTCGTCGTCTTCATCCTAAGAACCTCCCTCGCGCTTAGCATACTCCTCTTCCATCGCCTCTTCGTAAAGTCGATCGGCTTCGTTTTCCTCTTCAGTCTTCGGTCTCGTGACTCCTGCGCCGGTGTTGGCGCCAGCACCAGTAGCGACGCCGGTGATGTTCTGATCTTGTGGGTTTTGAGGAGAAGAAGAAGAGGTGGTGGTGTTGGCTGATTCTGAGAAAGCTGGGAGACCCATGATTTCGATTTTTTTGCAGCTTTGATGTTGTCTGATATGCTGAGAATAATTTCGATGTCTTGAGAGTATTGAAGAGAGAGATATTAATCGTGTCTTTGTTTCGTATGAAGTATGCACTGAGGAAGTTGTGTTGACTAACAGCAACAGCCTTCTTATACCTCGTGTGGCAAAGGTGGCGAGTACGATACGTCACTGTGGCTGAAGCTATCGTGGAGACGGCAGGAAAAAGGGGCCATTCAGAGAGAGAAGAAACAAACCAACGGCTCTAGATTCCAGGTTAGGTAGCCCGTAAAACAGACCAGAACAGGAAGCTCGGGTTAAAGAGCTTTCTGTTGGCTTAGAGTAGTTGTAAAAGTTGAGTCCTGATTGGATACTCGACCAGAACTAGACTTGTAGATCAGGGTCTTCAGGGTCCTGACATAATTTGCCCTGGCTGTGTTGAGTTGTCAGTTCCAAAAGCATCATCTTGAAAAGAGAAATGCATTACTCCTATTGAAGCCTCAAGTTATATGGTAAAAGTGAGTGCGCAATAACCGCAGTGTAGCGAAAGAAATCCCATCGTAAACCCAGATACATCTTATCTGGAGCAACATATAAAGTAAACAAGGAGGGTATTTTATATCCATTTCAAATCTCTCGCTTCTCACGCTTGGCAGTCTTTCTTAGGCACAACTAGAATTCACGAGCCTCACCAATATCGCATACATCAAACACACCCACTTCAGGGATGCCTCTTCTACGCAATGCGTCCTTGAGCATCTTCGGCGGCTCCAGGACCTCCTCCAAAGTGAGCGCCCAGGTGCCCCAGTGAATGCCCATTGCACGCTTACATTGCGTGTCACGGAAAATCTCAACTGAGTCAAAGGGGCTGGCATGCACGGCTGAGAAGGCCACACGAGGGTAGTAGGCGCCAATGGGAATCAGGCCAAGATCGTAAGGTCCGCGGAGCTCGCCAATCTGCTTGAACTGAGGACACTTGGGAAGATGATCGTACTCGGCACTGTAGTCATCGGTTCCGGGAGGAAGGTTCGGAACAGCTCGGTATCCCGTGTCACCGCCGAACCAGACAGACTTGTCGCCGGAGTTAACGCCCCAGGAACACCAGAGGGTGGTATCGCGGTCAAAAGGGGTTCGTGCTGAGGTGTGCTGGCATGGCAGGCATGAAATGCGAGCGCTGATATCGCGCGTATGATCGCCTTCCTTGACTGACACTGTAAGGTCGGCATCCTCCCACCAATCGAGCTCGGTAACATGGTTGATGCCCGTCTTGCGGAACCAAGTTTCTAGACCGAGACCAACAAAGAACTGAGCGTCAGGGTGGTATTTCTGAACCTCAAGGATTGATGAGTGTGAAAGGTGATCATAGTGAGAATGACTAATAACGACAGCGTCGACGATGGGGATATCCTTGATATCGCAAGGTTTGGGGGTGAATCGCATGGGACCCATGAAGCTGAATGGAGAACATCGGTCTTCAAAGACAGGATCAAAGAGGACGCGCAGACCAGAAGGGTATTCGACATAGTAACAAGCATGTCCAAGCCATGTCGCGCGGATCTTGTCGGTAGCATCGCGCTCAGTGTTCCATTGAGGCTTGACAACGGGCACGGTGGGAGGAGATAGATCGG
This sequence comes from Fusarium abutilonis, assembly GCA_021655885.1. Classification (NCBI taxonomy): domain Eukaryota; kingdom Fungi; phylum Ascomycota; class Sordariomycetes; order Hypocreales; family Nectriaceae; genus Fusarium; species Fusarium abutilonis. The sequence continues at coordinate 48,846 of JAJJWN010000386.1, forward strand.
GTTTCTTGATTTCGCCGGTAACGGTGGGCCTAAGCTCATTAGCATCTGAACATCGGACTCTTCTGGCATGACGAAGTCGTCGCATACCACCAAACTCTTCGAATCATGGAAGCAAAGCTGGGGCTTCCTCCGTGCGAAGGATAAGGGTTTTTGAAGCCCACGACAGAACCATTCTTGACAAGATGATGGGGATTGGAAACAGCCTCATCTGGGAGGGCAGTTCGTCCCGGAATCTTGGAGACGACGGAAGTAGTAGAAGCAGAACCATTAGACGCGCGAGCGTTCTGAGAAGCCAACTCGGTCGATGTAAGCTTGGCCGAGGCTGCGTTTGCGGCGGGAGCCATGATGGAGGATGCCGATGAGGAAGATGTCGAGTATTGAAATACAAAAGTCTTAGTATTTATCGTTGATCCAAAATGATAACAGAATCGTCGGATCGTCGGATGGTTACGCGGCATATGTAAAGCTACCTTATTTCTCTAACCGGAGACTTCGGAGTTTGGCAAAGTCGTATCGAGGAGGGGGGAAGAGCTGACCGGGGCAGAAGAAGGGGAGAGTTATTGCCCTGGTAGTGAAAAGGGAGGAAAGGAGATAAAAGGGAAAAAAAGAAAGGCAGAAAGAAGAGAGGCCAGGAGGAGGAGGGTGAAACTAGTAGGCAAAAAGGTAAAATGAGAGGTGTGAGAGGTGTGAGAGGTGAGAGAGGTGAGAGTTGGATGAATAAGTGAAGCTATGACAATTGGAGTTTAGGTGGGTACATTCCTTAGGATCAACAATGGAAGGATCATGGAAGGCGCCGAAAACTACTCTGTACTGTACCCAACGATACAGTAGCATGAGGTGCCGAGATTAGGAGAGGATTGTCATCATTTTTTTGCAGGGATATATCATGTGTGTCTTTCTTTAACTATTTTGGGTACTATTTCTATATAGCATCGCACCACTAAATACAGAGTATAGCAGAGTCCATTACAACGAGATATGAACAATGTCGTAGCACGGCATATTCAGCATAATTTTGTAACTAGTAGGACAGCTAAGCTTTGACTCTAAAACACTGGGCGTAGGTATGACCATCATAGTGAGAGCTTAGTGCTTTTGTCTTCCGCGCTATGTATCCCTATCATCACCGCTGCTCATCTTACACTGCAGTTCTCTCTTTCACAACATGACTCCATCCAATGTGTTCTAAAATAATTGCGGAGTTTACAGCATCCCGTGTCCGCGTACCCATCTAACTTGCGTATTCAGTAATCACTCGATGTGATGTGGCCAGGGCCCTCCGGGGAATAAGCAAACCCGAGCAGAGCATGGGATGGACGGCTTAAGCGAGCCAACTCATGTGCGTATACTTTTTCATCCTTACATGATATGATGTTGGGTAGTGTTACTGTCTAGATACATGCACTTCTTGACAGAGCATTACATAGTACGGCCTTAATTTCAATTATACGGCTCTCTCCAGCTAGTGAGCTCTTCGACGGTATGTTATGTTATGCACCTTGACGCTATCCCTGCCGCCAGTTTCGATAAACCACTACCAAGAGCTAACTAACGAACGATCCCTGCCATGGCCATGTGGTTCCCATGTGGCTCCCATGTGGTGTTGCAATGTCGGCTTGAGAATTACTCTGTACCCGAATTAAATACTACCTAGTAGAAACAGCCAGTTATGCTTTTGAGATTATAGTCTTTTCGTAATCGAGGCTAATTAAGTCATAACATGCTCATGGTATCCATCCGTCTTCAGAACCCCAAAGCAACCAGGTATCTACTATCACTAGCATGCCATTGATGCTCAAGTGAAAGAATGCACAATATAGACACAGACCAGCTAGACACAGCTGTTTCCAACCAGCCCATCCACTTACTCAGCCAAACGCCAAAACAAAACAAAAAAGGCCGCCCGAAACATTATTCGTCATCATCAGCGTCTTGAAAGATTGCTCCATGCGTAGCCGTCATCATATATCAACTTGTCGAGTGTCATCGCCCATCTCGTCACTTCCAAGCTCCTTCTCCAGCTCATCTGCCACGAAGCCTTCGTAGTCGTCAAGATTCTTTTGGACGTGAATCTTGAACTTGATGACATCGTTGAGCATTCTGTCAATTTCTGTGTGTAGCTCTTCTCGGAGGGCATTGGCTTGGAGCACCAATTGCTCGTATCTATGTATATAGTTAGTGTCTTGTATATTCCAATGAGGAGCTCGGCATCGACTTACTCAATCGTTGTGTTGATCTCACGTTGCTCCAGAATCTGCACATTCTCAGACAGTCCAGCTCGCATGCGCGATAACTCCTTCTCCATCTTCTCAATGTGTGCATCAGAGGCCAGCTTCTGCGCTGTTGTCACCTCCTTGGTCTTTTCGTACTCCTCTTCTGCTGCTCGCACGCGGTGGTTGAGAGCCTCCACCTCACTGCGCCTGTCTTCAATGGCCTCCTTGATACCATCCAGTAGGTCGTGGTCCTTCATCATCTCTTCCATAGCTGTGCTTCGTCGATCTGAAATTTCTTTGCGCAGTGATAAGAAGCTGTTTCGAATCTGGCCTCGAAGATCCAGGTTGAGAATGTGACCCGCCTGGTACCCGGTGGTGGCATCAACCAACAGGCGGTCCGCCGACGAAGGCCCTGATGATCCTTTCAAGTTGGAGGATGTAAAGTCCGAGCTATCGGCCACCATTACTTGAAGCTCAAACTCCCTGCCATTGGCGTTGACCGCTGTCGAGGGAATCAGCGCAATCTGATAAGCCATGGTGTTGTATCGGTCCACCATTTGCTCCAGTTCATCCAACTTCCGGCTCGCCTCTGATTCTCGCTCAGATACTTTCTTCTTCACCTCTTCCAAACGCTGGCCTGCAGACTCAATGCCCTTCTGAAGCCGCTCTCGCTCTGCAGTCATGCGGTCAATATCCTGCATGCTGATCCCCTGAGCATCAACTGCCTTTTGCAGGCTACGTCGCTCCTCATCGGCTTCTTGAATCTCCTCCATGAGCTTGTCAAGCTCTTCTTGTAAAACTTGAGATCTGCTTTCGTACTTGTCCGACCTCTGCATTGCCAGCGCATTGTACTCCTCAAACTTGATCTTGTCCTCCTCCATAATCTTGAAGTGATTGTCGAGGACTGCCGGGTCGGGCGTCGACTTTTCCAAGTCCTCAATTTCCTTGAGAAGTCGTGCATTCTCTCCCTCAAGCATCTCAAGTTCTGACGTGTACTTTGAATTTGATCGTTCGAAAGCAGCTGCCATCGACTGAACATGGGGAGCCAAGACGCGTTCAGCCTCTTCATCGCCCATGTCTTCGTCCATGCCCAGCCAGTCCCTGTATCCGTTGCTGAGGAAGTCGAAGATGATGCGGTCGCCACTAACGTCAATTCCGCTTTCCATACAAGCCTCGTCATATTGGCAGTTTACATAGCCGTCCAGCATCTGAGCCAGCTGCATCATCCAGTGAAGAAGACCTAGAAATGTGCTCCAGTTCTGACCTCCAACAGCGGCAATCTGACTCTTTGTGATGCTCCTCTCAAATGGGTACCGCATCTGCTTCAGCAGGGGAGGCACCTCCTGATCTATGTTCTTCTGGAACTTGTGACTGGGGTCGATTCGATGGTAGAGCCACTGGAACATGTAGTTGAAATCTTTTTGAGTTGGTGATTTGAGAACATTCTGCGAAAGAGTGTGTTTCATCTCCATCTCAAAGTTGTGTTGAACCATGTACTCCATGATCTCCTGTCCAATGCGAGCCTGGAAAGATCGGTCTTTCAGGGGTCGTGGGTCGCGGGGTACACCAGCAGGAGCGGGTGTAGTCTGGAAAAAGCTCTGACTGTTTGTCGCAGGAGCGGTCGACTGTCGAGGCCGGTATACACTGCTGCGTCGATCGCCATCGGTCGAGGCGCGCGTTGTCGTCGCTCCAGGGGTAAACGTCGCTTTTGGCGCAAATGAGGAGCGCTTGACCGAAGAAAGGCCAATATCAGCGAGATTTGTTCCAGATGATGATCGTTGGAACATAGGCTGGTTAGGCCGCGGCATGGCAAGGGAATGCCTAGATCCCGACATGGAGCGGACATGGCTGCCCGGGTAGTTGGCACCAATATTGGAGCTGGATCGCTTCATAGTCGAACCGGGCTGCGGAATGGCGCTGTTTGCACTGATACCACCAAGGGTCTATGTTGGGAGTTAGAGTCTTGTATAGATTGATGCGCACATATGATAGTCTCGGCGCATAAGCTGGTAAAGAAGCCGGGGCGTCGCACCTCTCTGGGTCTACGGACACTCCAAAGACCCGTATCCTGGGACATGATCTAATGGAAAGGGCAGCACGCGACAGTGGTGGTCTGCATGCGCAATGCAGATAGGTTTTGGGAGTTGTGGTATGTGCAAAAGGGTTGTCGTTATAATAGTGTTGATGCAAAGTGGGATGCGGGAATGTGAAAGAGGCGCCTAAGGGCAGATTGGGCGTTGCAAATGTGTTGCTAGGCGAGAAAGTAAACAAATCCCCAGCAGATGAAATGATTGGCTAGAAGAACGTGATGTGGTCTTGGATGGGGGCTGGGCCGCGTTGAACTTGCAAGAAGTGGGACAGTTATCGACTGTGCACGTGATCGTGATAAGCTTCAACTCCCATCCGCTGCCAGACAGGCGGGAGAAACGGTTGGGGTACGTACCTACCTAGGTAGAGGGACATAACCTTCGGCAGCTCAACTGCAAGCCTCGGCCTAGATCGGTCACGCTTCCGGCTCCACGCCTCCACGGTCCCCAGGTCCGGCCTCCCCAGAGCAAGCACATGCATTTGTCATTTTCCATCATCATCACTCAAGTTCCTTCAACAATCGCTTCTATCATTCTTCCCATTGCCATCCGATTGATGTGGTGACAGCCGCCCGACGGCTAAACATCAATCATGGCTATTCGCGAGGACCTGGTAGCATCTGCTGTAAGTAGACCTATTTCCCAGCCACCCAACTTATTGATACCGAACTTGTGTATGCTAACTCCTGAATAGACCCAATGTCAGTAGCTTCCTTCGTGTCGCAACACCAAACGCCCTGGCTAACTCATCACAGTTCTCCAGGACCCGAGTGTCGCATCGTCCTCTGTCGAAAACCGCATCTCATTCCTCCGAAGCAAGAACTTGACTCAAGAAGAAATCGATGTTGCGCTTGCTCGAACAGGCGGCAGCGCGCCTCCACCTCCTAACGCGCCTTATCCCAGTGCCTCCGCTGGTCCTCCCCCTGGCCAACAATACTATCCTCCCATTCCACAGCATGCCTGGCAACCGCCTCCGCCTCCTCCACGTAGGGACTGGAGGGACTGGTTCATCATGGCTACAGTAGTTGGCGGTGTGTCTTATGGTCTTTACTCTCTGGGCAAGGTTTGTTATTGATATCAGGACTGCTATGTTGTTTTAGGCTAACATACGATCAGCGCTACGTATATCCCCTGGTTGCGCCTCCGACGCCGGAGAAGCTGGAGCAGGATAAGAAATCGATTGAAGAACAATTCGACCGAGCTTTTACACTGGTTGAACAACTCGCCAAGGATACAGAGAGTTTGAAGAATGCCGAAAAGGAGCGTACGGAGAAATTGGACACAGCGATAGCAGATCTGGACACCGTCATGACGGACCTTAAGGCTGCCAATCGTCGACGAGAGGACGACGCGAACCGAATTCGAGACGAAGTCCAATCTCTCAAGGACGCGATCCCTAAGGCTCTTGAGAACCAAAAGTCGCTGACTGATGGCCGGCTGCGCGAGATCAACACCGAGCTTACCAGTCTCAAGACCTTGGTTTCCCAGCGAATGAACAGCAACGCCTCGGCCCCCTCAGCCGCTTCAAGTCTCATGCGGAATTCGAGCAGTGGCATCAGTGCCAGTGGAAGCACTCCTGCTGCCTCCACTCCTGCTACCTCTATCCCTACTGCAAAGACCAACGGAGAGAAGACAGGAGTCGAGTCAAGCACGGCTACTCCTGCTTCGGAGATCCCCAAGCCAACATTTCCCTCTGCACCGCAGCTCAACCGTTCATCATCGCCTCTTGCCAACATGACGGGCAAGAAGTCGATTCCTGCTTGGCAGATGGCCATGACTAACCAGAATGACATTTCGTCGACTCAAGTCAAGGCGGACGAGCCCAAGGCGGGTGCTAGTTCCAGCTCTTGAAACAGCATATGAGGGTCGTATATCATCTTATTGTACAGTATTAAATGCATCTACAGTTCTAGGATAATGGGTTTAATTGATTTGGGGTTTCATCCGGCTGGAAGGTACTGTAGCTTTATATCACCACCTTTGTCCAACTTGACCACGCCATCACTTATTACTATGCCAAGTCTGACTTTGGTTTCTCGTAAAACTTCAGCTACAAGATATCAACCTGTAACTGGCTCTCAGAGTCCCGTGCCAAGATGCTTTCATTCGATTATTTACCTTGCACGCGCTTACATGCATCCCCTTGCTCTTCTGCACACTCAACCTTGAAGTTCCCGCAAGAATTACCAATTCGGGTCGAGTCTAGAAACAATATTATCCACACACACCGCCAACGCATGGACACTTCCCTTCAATGGGGCTTTTAACTCTGTCACGAGTTAAAGTAAACTACAGCCTGTAATAATACAATTCTCGCTGATGCCGAGCGTTGGCTTCACATCTTCGCCCATACCTAGGCCATAGCGCTAGGAGTAACTCCATATCGACGTCAGTCACAGCAAATCAAAAACTGACCCCATCTTAGATGCCGAGGCTCGTTGGAATAGTCTAACTAGGCTCATGATCGCAACGCAAACTCAGCACATAAACCACGAATATTTTCACAAGTAACAGTTTGCTATAACGACGTCTTTGTTGACATCATATACCATGTTCTTAATTAAATCGTTTTACATTAAGTTTCACTGTTAAAGATGAGAAGCACGCTTTAGGTAACCACACCAAATATCACACTTACAAGACGTGGGCTGTGGCAAAGCAAAGTGTCATGGATCCCTAGAAACCACCATTCCTGACATGGACTTTGACGCGATCCAAGCCCGGGAAGGAAAACTTATGATTGGTTTCGTTTTAAAAAGGATACTGGGACTTTAACTAGTTGGAGGGTTGCTGGGGTCTTTGTTCATCTAGACTTCTTGAGCCACTACACCACTACTCAACAACTTCCTCAACTCGTCTTCTCTTCTGTTATTTCTTTATTACTGGTATACCTTTTCAACTCATTATAGGTTTTTACTTAGTCAGATACTGCTTGTAGTTTGTTTATCTGGTAAGGTAGAGTGGCAGACCTTTTTTGTCGCTCCACCATCACTAGTTGAATCACTTACATCACCACTCACATTTACAACTTCAGCCACTTCGATATTGAGCTCTTTTCACTCTTCAAGTTCAGAAACTTCTCACCAATACCAGAATGGCTTCACAAATCATTCAGACCATCCGGACAGTTGTCCCCTTACTTCCCCTCATCATCCGCCAGTCCTTCCTTCATGTCCTCCGCCTCTCCGACTCTGCTAAATATCTCGACCTCCAAAGCGCCCTTATCATCGCTTGTCTCCGTGTCCTTCTAACACCCGAGAAGCCTCGCAGTATATCTACCGTCCAGGGCTTCACACTCCGCGATTCCGGGATCAAAGGACATATCTGGGTGAGCAAGTATGCCAGCCCAAGACCTCCAGAGACGTCCATCCGTGACACTCTCATCACCACCCTCGAACATGTCGGGGGCTCCGCCAGCCGGGTCCCCGTGCCCGAGCTGGTCGATGTCGAGGCCGAGTGGACCGGCTATCGGGGCGGTGTGGCCCGTAGCGCGCCGTTGCCTGAAGTGTCGGAGCGGGAGCGGTATCACGGCATGATGCAAGAGTGTAAGCGACCAACAACGGTTCTATACTTGCACGGCGGCGCTTACTATCTCTGTGACCCGGCCACGCATCGTCCTACAACGAAGAAGCTGGCCCAGTTGACGGGTGGTCGGTGTTACTCGGTGCGCTATCGTCTTGCGCCGCAACATCCATTCCCTGCGGCGTTGCTTGATGCGTTTGTGTCTTATTTCACCTTGTTGTATCCTCCGTCCGATGCGTATCATGACCCTGTGCAACCGGAGCATATTGTGATTGCTGGTGATAGGTATGTTATAAGCCCGAGAGTCAAGTCAAGCCAGCATGTATCACGGATACTAACATGATTACCTTAGTGCTGGCGGCAATCTTGCGCTCTCGTTACTCCAACTCATACTCGAGCTCCGCCGACAGGACTCTCCAATTATGTGGCACGGCGAGTTACGCCAGGTTCCCATGCCAGCTGGCGTGGCACTCAACTCCCCATGGCTCGATATTACACAAAGCTCACCAACATGGGAGACCTCCACACCAACGCCATTCGACTACCTACCCAAGCCTGAGTCCATAGACAAACGCACGATCCCACCCTGCGAAGCTTGGCCTGCCAATCCACCCAGGCGTAACATGTACATCGCCGACGACCTCGCTGCTCACCCCCTAGCCTCACTCGTCATGGCCCGCAGCTGGAAGGGCTCGCCGCCGATCTACCTCTGCACGGGATGGGAGATTCTTGCGTATGAGGATAAGTTCCTCGCGCGCAAGCTCGAGGCCGAAGGCGTGAGAGTGGTGTTTGAGGAGTACGAGGGCATGCCGCACTGCTTTGCGATGCTGCTGCGCAACACGCCCGCCACGCGACGGTGCTACAACGGCTGGGCGGCGTTTATGCGTGAGGTGGTGGAAGACCCGGACAAGATTGAGTCGAGGGCCACCATGATCAAGGCCAAGACGTGTGAGGAGGTGCCGTTACGGTTCGACGAGTTGAGTGATGTTTCTGAGGAGGATATTCAGCAGAGGGTGTTGAAGAAGACGGGGCTGGAAGATCGGGTGTTGGAAGTGCCAGTAGCAAAGCTATAGGTACTGTAGTAGTTTTGTTGCAAGAACTTATACTACTGACATGTGTAACGCACAAATGCAATTAGGTACATACAAGACTTGGATATATGAAACACATGATATGAGAAACCTGGATAATTACTTAAATAATTTCAAATGCAACGCATGTTAATTCTCTCAATAATTCCTGATTGAAGCAGTTACAGCATGGTAAAGAACAATTTACGTCTTAAATAATGCCAATACGACCCGACTTACATCCAGTAAGCTCACCAACAGCAACTGAAACTTTAATGACCGGCACGCTCGGAGGTTGCAGTCCGAGCAACAAGGCCAAGACTTATATGAACCAACACTCATCATCTCCCACGGTTTCAAGACAATCAACTTCCTTCAAAGCATATTACGGAGTAAAGCACCGTCCAAACATCCTCTTCAGTCCGTCCGTATCTCGGCTCCGCCTCCACCGCATCCGAACCCACCCCCGAAACCGGCCCGGGCCCCCACCAAACTTTCTCCAATGTCTAAACTCCAAGAACCAGAACCCCCAAACACCGACCCATCGGCCGACACCAAACCCAATCGTAACCCCCCAGACGGGAGCGCAGCCATGGAGCGCCACAAGCAAGTTCTAACCTCCATCGCCTCTGCCGTCCGTCGCTTCTTTGAGCGCCGTGAGCCCTACCGCATC
>JAJJWN010000387.1:0-16491 GCA_021655885.1 Fusarium abutilonis
GACCTTTTTAGCCTTAAGTTATAGCGATTTTTCCCGACTTATAAGTCGGGGGGGCGGGCTTAAATTAATCAAGTTGACTTGAGTTGTTGGGAGCGTTGGCTAGCATTGGTCGACTCGCAGGGGGCGGCGTCAGCAGGTGTGATTCTTAGGGCGCTTCGGCCAGACACTTCGCTAACACGAAATAAAATTGAGCCTTTAGTTGGGACTTAGAGCCGCGCGGCTATTAGGCCCACAGATTCACCTGAAACAGTCCCACTTACGGGGGTTTCCGGAGTTAGGGCACTCGAGTGGGTAGTGGGTCCGTAGAGGCCCAGGCGCTAAGATCAGCTCGTCATAACGAAAACTTGTCCTGACGTGTCTTGCCTCCCCTTCAGTATTACTCTTAAAGGCGCTCGACTTCAGTCGGGACCTGTCTATTTTCAGGCCTGTTTTCGGATCATGTTCAGGACAAGATTTATTCGTCCGTGTCTCTCTCTCCGTTTCTTGACCTCACAACAGCCCGCCATGCTCCGCCTGAATCATTCCAACGCCGCAGCCCTGAGGCTGCCTCGCGACTTTCCCTCTACGGGCTTCGAGCGGATCGATTCATCTCAACTGGTGGAAGAGGAAAAGCTACCCTTCTACCGACGTCAGGACTACTATCCCATGCGTATCGGCCAAATTATTCAAGGGAGCTACCAGGTAGTGGCAAAGCTAGGCTATGGCACAACCTCGACCGTGTGGCTGTCTCGAGATCTTAAGTGAGCGCTATTTTGTCGCTGGAATCCGCCAACTGACCACTGCTATTCCAGAAACGACAAATTCTGGGTATTGAAAGTCCACGTCAATACCCTTAAACACAATCAAGAATTGGCCGTCTATAAACATTTATCCGGCCTCGACTTGGATCACCCGGGTCGGCAGCATGTACGGCAATTCCAAGACACATTCAAGCTGAGCGGCCCCCATGGTGAGCATGAAGTCTTCGTAATGCCGCCGCTTGGAATGAGTCTCAGAACCCTGCAAGAGTTGCAGAAAGACAATGTCTTCCAGCAGACTCTTGTCATGACCACCCTCGACCAAACACTTCTGGGCTTGAACTATCTGCACGACGCCAATGTAATCCATACTGGTAAGCTGCCGAGCTGAGCCTTCTGCAACGCTACCTAAATAACAAGATGAAGACATTCACTCTGATAACCTTCTCATTGCATTAACCGATGACTCGATTCTCTCCACAGTGGAGGATAATGAGCTTCATCGGCCGTCAGCACGAAAGTACGTTGACGATACCGTCATTCACGTCTCCCAGTACGTGTTAGGAGGCGCTGGCGCCCTCACAATCTGCGACCTCGGACAGGCACGCATTGGGAAGGTGCACCGCTGTAATGCGATGCCAGTGCCGTATCGCGCTCCTGAGGTCATTCTCGGCATGACTTGGGGGAATGCCGTGGATATCTGGAGTGTGGGGCTTTTGGTGAGAAAACCTCGCGCTTTCTTCTTCTAGCACGGCTCACCTATCGTCTTAGGCCTGGGACCTCCTGCAGCAGGAAGGCATCTTCCGCATTTACGATCAATCTGAAGAGCTTAATGATGCTCATCACCTGGCTGCCATGACGGCACTTCTTGGACCGCCGCCGGATGTTTTTCTCAGGAGGAGCGACAAGACGAGCAAGTATTGGAATGCAGAGGGTGAGCGGCGAGACGCCTCTAGTTGTCATAATATTTGGTTTAGACTGCTAACTAAGTTTTCTTATTCCCGCAGGTCACTGGCACGGTCCCGTTCCCCTCCCACCTGAGAGGAAAATCAAATCTCTTGAAACAAACTTGTCTGGGGAAGACAGAGATAAGTTTCTTGACTTTCTGGCAGGTGTCCTTACCTGGCTCCCTGAGGACCGGCTTAGTAGCTTCGATGCGTACTTTCATCCTTTGCTGAGAGCAGAAAGTAGCACTAAGTGAAGTGGAAAGGCTTCTCTGACGGCGATAATTCATGGAAGAGGCGCAGAGACATCATCATTCACCTAGTCAACGACTTTGATGCAAGCTTTGTTAACAATGGTGGAAACCATGAAGTATAGAGCTCCTTGATCAAAGGCTGCGACGGGGCCATGTCGAATATCTGGTAAAGTGGAAGGGTCGTCCAAGCTGCGAAAACTCGTGCGAAAAAGCATCAACAATCAGTCGGCTCCGCGTCCAAGAATTCCGAGAGTCCCATAGCATCTCAGAATGACAGCGTTGTCTTGATCCTCAAGGAGATTCCGGGGCTTGTTGGGCAGAAAATTTCGCTATTTATTGTCATCCTCACAGTTACATCTTGTTTTTCGTCCTTAACAAGTGCACAACAAACGTTTTATTCTGCGCTTCGCGCAGCTGCAAGATGCGGCGATGACTTCGCCCATGGCGAACCCGCCCGCTGCTCCGGACCCCTTCGACCTGGGGATCCACACTCCCGTCAATCTAAACCGAAGAGCCCGTGCAGCCCTCTTGCAGAACAGCCCTGCGATCGCGAACGGCCCAATTGGTGTCTCACCCGATCCCGGGCGGACGGCTCAGACACTGTCCTCACCACTCATCGCCGCCACCACTGCCGCAGCTACGGAAGGAGCTGCACGCGAACACCCCTCATCGATCTTTGAACAACGACCAGTTTCCATCATCCAGTCGGCTAACGATCTCGCGCGCGAGCACGTTGAAGAATATAACACCAAGTTAGTGGTCTTCCAGGCCTTTTGCGCCAAGTTTGAAGAAGCCGCCCAGCAATTCACCACTGGTCCGCAATGGCGTTTTGCCCAACGATTTGCCGACAGCTTCCTCGACTCCTGGAAGCGGGAGCTCTCAGGCAACGACTCTACCTCCAAGCCCACGTAGGTCCAGATCAAAGGGGACCTGTTACGTCTAGACAACAACCACCATGCTATTCGCGGTAGCATCCGAAAATAACGACTGTGAAACCGCGTCATCAATGACGGAGCCGACGATATTGTGGCCCTGTATGCTGCCGAGCTTGTAGGTATTCGAGTCGTTCGTATGCCTGGGTAAGGCTTCGTGGATGTCGTCTAGCATGGCGCAAGCTGCGTCCATCTCTATGGGCAGCGCGCAGATCCAGGCGATGGTGTACTGGTCGTGCGAAGCAGGTGACCCATCTTTTGGGTTGTCGTCTCGGGTCACCGGTCCTTTTTGAGGGTGAAGGGCCATCATCTTAGTGTGGTTTTGGCGTCAAAATCGTCTCCGGCCATCACGGCAAAATGCTCGCTTGACTGTATTCCACAGGTGCGTCTTTCCTCGATGCGTAATTGTTGGTCGAGATGGACGTCGCGGGAGGGGAGATTCCGAACAGCGTTCAGAGGAAAGGTGGCGGTCATCACTCAGGAAGGGACGCCCTTGGACGTCGACGGAAAAGAGGAGAAGGTTCAGCGCGTGCATCAGGCAGCCATAGATTGTCGAGCAGTCGACTTCGTGCAGGCACTGCCACCGCCTGCTGCCGCCGCCGACAGCCTCGACAGCCTCATGAGAGGAGTCTCATCAATACCAAGGTTGTCGCCCGTTCATCTCGTCGAGATTCCCATCTGGTTATAATTCACAGGTACGGATTTTTCTCGGTGTGTCGGTATGAGTAGAGATCGCGGAATGACTACACCGAACAGCGCCAGAGGAAAGGCGATCGTCACACTTGTTTTGGGGTACCGATTCGTACTCGAACATGGAAGGAAGAAGAGGGGAGAGAAGGCCGAGCGTCTATAGATGGTGCCGCTGGCGGACTGCCACCATTTGTGGGGTTTGCGTGTTTGTAGGCCTCAGCTGAGAAGGCCCCAGTGTGGTGAGATGTGCAGCCACGCCATGTCAATCGCAGAGCTTGCCGTATTGGTGGTGGAAAGTGCAAGGCAAAATCGGGTGAGGAAAGAGGCAAGAACAGGCTGGTACGATTTGGCCATCTGTGTGGGCCGGGAGCGGTCCCAAGATCCATCTTGTCTTTGTCTTAACTTTGCGCTGCCACTGTAATCACTAGAGCCCGGCCAATGAGAGATGAGTTGCGCTCATTGCGGAGACCGACAGGACAATGTTCGTGTGACCAAGGTTCGCTGAAGGCAAGCGCTGAAGAGAGAGGGGATCCGTCAATGGGCAGCACAGTAGATGCCTGATAAGGCTGTAGCATGGCGGAGTTGCGCTTGGATCCCTGCTAGGGAAGAGAACGCGCGCTTCGTGCAATCCAGTTCAGTAGAAGGTTCGAGAAATTTTAGGCACCAGAGATACGCTACACCAAGCGAGTGACAACCAGTATGTTTCTACCCTTGCCCCGACTGGTGCCTGCTTGCAACAACAATTGCATGCAGATTCGGCATCACTGGTAATACTGCAGGCAATCGTGCCCCAGTGTTGCCACCAAACTCTCATCCGAGACGTATGAGACAGCCGAGTCCTGATCACATGTCTTTCCACGCATGCCTCCTCTCCTCTTTTGACGCGCTGCAATGTTGCGGTTGAGAAAGAAGGGGCGTCTGACGACTCGGAATGGCGCCTGGGGAGCTTAATTTAGAAGACTTCCATCTTGTTCGTCAACAGCGAAGCAGTGTCATCGCCCTGACCCCAGCACGCGTAATTCCTGTGCTAATTTTAGAAGACACGGGCCCCAACTCGAGCATGGCGGTTTCTGGGCCAATCACGTCTATCAGACGCTGTGCATGTGGGCGCCAAGAGTCCGCGGGGTCATCAACATGCACACCCATTAGCAAGCGACACAAATCGATATTCCAGAGTTTGTTGACGGCTTTGTAGATTTCTGCGTTCTCAAAACACTTCACTGGATTGTGTCTTTCGATAACGAGCAGCCGCTCCGCTCGTCAAACTGGAGGGCGTGCGCTCATTACGTAGACCCTTTCCTGTTCATGAGCAACGCAAAGATCACCAAGGAAGCTTTGGTGCACACAGGAACGCAGTAATTCTGCTTCCTTCAATATGCGTATGTTCCTAGGAACACAGCGATTCTATTTTCTTCAGTGCACCAATGTTCCCAGGAACACATGATTCTGTTTCTTCAGTGTGTCTGTGTTCCCAGGAACCAGTGGTCCTGTCTTCTGTATTGTGTCTATATTCCCAGGAACGCAGCGATCTTGTTTTCTTCAGTGTGTCTGTGTTCCTGGGAACGCAGCGATCTTGTTTTCTTCAGTGTGTTCGTGTTCCCAGGGACACAGTGGTCTTGTTTTCTTCGATATGCCAGTGTTCCTGGGAACACAGTGATTCTGCTTTCTCCAATATGCCTATGCTCCCAGGAACATAGTGGTCTTGTCTTCTGTATTGTGTCTATGTTCCCAGGAACACAGTGATTCTGCTTTTTTTTTTTTTTTAATTCATAGGCTATCCCAGCCACCTTACTGGTAGCTATATAGCGTTCAGCTATAAGTACAGGTGCTCCCGCCTAGCCCTCACCCCTCGCTTCTAGAACTTAAGCCGTTCCTCCACAGAATTGCTTCCTCCTTTAACGCTAGGTGATTACTTAAGGCAGTACCCCTATACTAATAGCTTTAATAGTTATTCTATATCTCTAACTCATCAGGCCTTTCCTGGCCCTCCTCTACTTCCATATGACCTTATATACTCATCTACGCTATGAGTATTGGAGAACTGTGGATGGCACCCCCCGGAATTGCTTCAGCAGGCCGGTCCTTAAAATCATCTTGGCTGCTTATACTGCCATTATTAAGCTGCGGAGAATGCGTTTGATATCTACGCAAGGAGTTTTGCCTACCCACATTTGGTGTCGTTTATCGATCTAGTTCCTGCATTTGAGTAGGATGTGTTGTGTTGTTTGTCGCCTGTGTCCGCATAAGCACTCCTTGGTATCTGCTTTATTGATTCCGTAGAGATACGCCTGCAGACCAATCTTGCCTGTGCGTATCTGTGTGATGACTGAGCTGACCGCTTTGTGTGTGCCGCTGTGTATGGCGAGGGTGTCTTTTCCCGATTGGACCCCGAGTTTAAAGAGTTCTCTGCCATACTTAGCTTTCCCCTATGATAGTTTCCATTCATATATTATTATCCTTCGAATAGTAGTCTTCGTCGTTGCCGTAAGAGTCTGGAGCACTTCTGGTTCTGGTTGTATTCCTAGTTCGGTAGATGGATTTAGATTGCATTGCGCGGCTTCTTTAGCAGCTTAGTCCGCCGCTTTGTTGCCTGGCATGCCGACATGCGCTAGAATCCATCTGAATTGTATTTCCGCCCTTTGGCTTTGGAGTTCGTTGAGGGTTTGGATGACCTTGATAAGAATGTACTGTCCTGAAGGGCATCTCGGACTCTATATGGCTTGTAGCGCTGCTTGGTTGTCGGTAAATATGGTGTATTTGCTTGGTCTAGTGCCAGTTGACTTAATATCGAGCGCTAATTGTAGTGCCAGCCTAAGTCTGCTGAGCTCGGCTGTGTATACCGTGGATGTGTCTGACGTTCTTATATACTGGGTTTGTTTCGAGCCGATGCCGTCTATCTGGAGAAATAGCGCCACAGCGGCTACACCGACATATCCGTCGATTCTGCTGCCGTCAGTATAAATGCAAGTTATACTCGGACTAGTCGCATCGTATTTATCGATGGCACCTTCAGCAGATTCGTTGATGTAAACGATTGGTGGGATCCACTATGGCGGTACTATATATGCTTGGCGCTTTTTGAGACGGTCTGGCTGTACGTTGAACTTTCGTTCTAGGATACGTAACAGCTAATCAAGAGGGCTTATGTCTTATCGGGGGCGCGTCTATATCGACCTATTGTCGGTTCTAGCTGCCATGTTATTATATAACGGACTGGTTCTGATCCGCATTACGGTTTTGAGTGCAGTCTGTTCCAGTTGGTATCGGCCAGGAAGAAGGTTCGCTTCGACATCCACGGCGGCTCTAGCCGTCATCCGGAACGCTCTGGTGATGATTTGAGCCGCTTGTCTTTAGACCCTCTTAAAGACCCTAATTATACGACTTTCGTAGCTTGCGCTGCCTTTACCAGGCATATGCCACGCTGAGCATCCGTATAGCATCTGAGGTATGATTATAGCCCTGTATATGTGCCGGAGGTTGATTAGGCCAATACCTTATGTAGAAGAAGCTAAAGCCGATAGGGCTAAAAGCCGCTTTGTGGCTCTTGCTTCTACCTTTTCCCTATGGTAGTCCCATTGAAGCTTGGTGTCTATATGGATGCCTAGATACCGATAAGACTGGGATGCCTTAATGGTGGCATGAGGGAGGCGGAGGGCATGTGTGCTGTTCATCTTTAGATCTCTAGTAAAGTGCACAAGTTCATACTTTACAGGAGTGAAGTAAAAGCCATATTTTCCAGCCCATGTGTCAGCCCTGCAATAAATGCCTTTAAGCAGCTTGCAATTTCGTTGGGCTGTTGGTCCGATAGCCAGGATAGATATGTCGTCTATGTAACCTACTACTTCTGTATCTGGGGTTTGGCATGCTTCTATTAGATCTGCGTTATAGAATAGGTAGAGAATAGGCGAAATTTGGGAACCTTGCGGGATGCCAGTCTGGATAGGTGCTGGCGGTGCCGTATACTCTTGTAGCTTGATGGTAGTAGATCTGCCACTGAGAAAGGATTCTATCTAGCGCGTAATCTGGGTGTAAATCCGATGCTTTTGGAGGTTGTGAAGTAGTCGTTCTCTAGAGACGTTATTATACGCTCCTGATACGTCTAATAGTAATAGAGACGCTACTTTACCTTCCGACCAGGCTTAATGGATCCATTGGAGTAGGAAGTATATGGCATGTTCTGTCGATGCGAGTTTGCGACCTCCTGTATGCCTGGTCGGAAGGAGGTTATGGACGTCAGCGAGGTATGAAAGCCGGTTTGCCACTACTGCTTCTAGGGCCTTTCCTAATGTGTTAAGAAGGGCGATGGGTCGATAGGATTTTGGCTGTGTGTAATCGTCCTTTCCCTGCTTTCTGAGAACCACCGTAGTGGTTTCTTTGAAATGGGAGGGACAGTACCCCTGTTTTAAGTATGCGTTGAAAAGCTTGTGGAGGCTAGGGAGTAAGATATTAAGTGTCTGATGTAGGATGCCGTTGGTGATACCATCGGCCCCCGGGGCCTTGTTCGGGGCGGCGGCACGCACCGCTTTCCCGATTTCGGGCACGGTGATGTCTGGACACTCGATTGGGTCGGGATACCTATATCCTTCTATGTCTGAGAGGTCAGCACGAGATGGCGGTGGGAAGAACGACTGCCGTAGCACTTCAGCCTTCTCTTCCGGACTGGTGGCCAGTCCTCCGTCCGGTTTGGCGAGAGCCGGTGTGGATGCGGAGGAGGTGTCGTTCCTATTCTTGGCCCATTTGACTAGGTTCCATAGCCCTGATTGCGATGTGGATGCCTCCTCCACCCTTTGTCTATGTGTGTTGCGGAGAACCTTCTGGATATGGCGGCCTTTCCTGTTGCGAGCTTGTCGATAAGCCTCATAGTCGTCCTCATGTCTCGTTCGCTGCCATGTTCGGCGTAGCTGTTGAACTTGTGCGCAGATGTCCTTGTACTCCTGGTCGAACCCTGCTATTGATCGTGGTGATGGATTAGACCACGGGGTTGACTTGTCAATGCCTGCGTGAAGAGCAGCAATGATAGAAGAGACAAATTCATCTATACTAGATGTGTCTTCAAGCAAAACGACGCTTTCTATTTGAGAGAGTCGGTCTTTGACAGTCTGTCGGAGTAGTATAGGATTTGTTTTTGTCCATAAACGCTTTCTAGGTGGTGTGGTTGGCTGCCATCTCCAGGCTATGGTCAGGTTGATCGGGAGGTGGTCCGAGTCACAGTCAAGTTCACCGTCGATCTTGCATTGGCACACTCGAGAAGCTAATCCTTGAGTTGCGAATGTGAGGTCAATCGTTGTTTGGCCACCTTTCCACCGGTGCGTTGGGGTTCCGGGAACCGTGAGGAGGTGTAGCTGGTTTTCTTCAACGACAGTGAGGAGTTGCTGGGGGTTCGGCCCTTGGCTTGCACGTCGGTGCGTTCCCGACCAAAGGGGATGATGGAGGTTAAAGTCCCCCAGTACGACCATTTCGTTGTCTGGTTCCAGGTTTTCCAGGGTCGTAGCTAACGTGAGGAGAGTGCTCGTTCCTGGTTCATTGTAGACGTTGACGATGTGTTTGTTTCTGCCCGATCCCGGGTTGAGGATAGTGAGCAAGATGATGTCCTTTGAAACATACTTGACGTTCCAAATGCTATTGTCGATTCGTTTGTTGATGTAGAAACATACCCTTGTAGACGGATCGTCAAGGTATGTTAAATGGAAGTGTGATTTGAGGGGGTGATAGGTTGTAAGGATGAATGGATTGCGCCAGGGCTCCTGGATTGCCAGAATGTCGTATTCGGTGACCTTTGGGTTTCGGAAGAGGCTTGCCAGGACGACGTCCCTTGACTTCTGGACATTGTACTGTAAGATTTGCAGCCTTTGGTTACCTGTCATGCGGACAGTGTTTGGTTAGTACTGTTTATGACTGACTGGCTCTGCGTCATTCGGGCTTCGTCCTGATGGTTAGGATCTCTTGTATGATCTTTCCGGGCCCAACTGGGTGTGGCAGAGCTCCATTTCCCCTTTGTCTCAAATGTCACTGATATGTTTTTTCCCGCGTACTTCCTTCTCATGTGCTTGCGCAGCTCCGCTGCAATCGGATAGTCCCTTCCGCAGTACACGCATATCCGCATGCATTGCGCTATGGTGAGCTCCGCGTCTTGCACCGGCCAATCATTATAGATGTCCTGGTGTGAGGGACATCTACACCCTTTATAGATCTTGCCCGAGGCTGCGCGAGTGTCTGTTGCCATTGAAGTTGGTGGGGATGGCCCCGCTTCCTCGAGGTCAAGTGGCCATGGATTGTCATTATTCGCCATGCTTTCTAGCCATTCATCTGCCTCTCGCATAGTCAAGCCCTCGATTCCTTCCATAGGATACGAGAACGATTCAACTTGGTCGTCGCTTGTGTCCTGGGCAGGAAGGAGGGTTTCTTCTATGTTTTCGAGTTGCGGATCGACTACTATCTCAATCTGTCGAGGTGAATCTTGCTGCACTGGTGGCGTCTCCCAAACATCCACGGTTGAGAGAGCCACGGGTGTCTGCAATATATGTGCTTCCTCGGCCATTTCTTCAATCGCAGGTGTGCTGGGGCCTGGCTCTGTGGGACTTGCGTTTGCACCTTCAAAACTTCGGTTTGTTGTCCCGGTCGGTCCAGAAGTCGCTTGTATCCGGTTCCTCCGGTTGTTGTTGATGATGCGTGTGTTTCGTATAGCGGGTGTCTTGTCGTTCTCCTTCAATGGGACATGCCAGTAAATGCTGCGAGCTTGTTTGGCTAGTTCCACTCTTTGCATCTCCTTCCTCCTTGCCGGGCAGGCATTGCTCCATGCTGTATGAGTATCCTTGCAAACAATGCATCGGGGAACAAACCCTTCTGCCCCCTTCTGTCTGCAGTGTTTTGTCTCGTGTCGCTCGGCGCAATAGCCACAGACTTGGGACGCGTTACATTGAGTGCCGATGTGACCGTAATTGTAGCAGCGGAAGCATTGCTTTACTCTGCAGGCTCGGTCATAGAGTTGGCATTGGTGGATCCGGCCGTCCCAGGCCATTCCGGCGTAGATGATGGCGTTCGCCATTGCTGGGTCTATAAATTCTACTACTATCGACGAGGCACGCTTTTGTGTCGACTCTTTCGTCAGCCACCCGACGTATGAGATCTTTGCGTTGGGAATCACTGTATAGTTGTCTGCCAGCAATTGCTGAATTGTCGCTTCTTGGTTCTTCATGTTTATCGAGTTGGTGGATATGCCGTGGGCGATGACTCCGTAGGTTGGCACGATGAGTTCTGCATGGTCCCCCAATCCTTTGAGCCACCCCTTGTTCTCTTTTAGTTGTGATGCTTCTGTTATAGTGCTTGTGAATATCTGTATGTCACCGCTTTTCAGTTGATGTGCTGCTACCACTTTGATGGACTTTGTTGCTGTGTTGCTGTTGATCGTTGTTTCTACTTGTTGTTTTGTCTAGGCTGCCGGGTGCTCTCGGTATCGTTGAATGATCCCGAGGTCCTTTAGCTTGACTGTAACAACTCTGTCTTTGTATGCGGTTACTGTGGACTGGGCCTTAGAGGTTGAGACATCTTGGGTTGACGGCGGAGGGAAGTGTGATGGGCCTTTGGCTTGCGCAGCTACTTGTGCCCAAGATACCGCTACTCTTCCTTTGTTAAAGTTAGACGCGTTAATTGGAGTGGTGCTCAACCCCACGGAGTTCTTGATGATTGTGATGTCTTTCTGTATGTTTTGCGTGCATCTGGTCGCGTCCTGGACGTGCTGCAGTATCTCTCGGAGTGCAGGCTGGCGCAGGACCTTACCTACCAGCGCGATGGTCGACTCTAAGTATGGCTGTATGATATTCCAGGGGACCTGGTTATGTCTGCCTCTATCTACCGCCTGCAGTTGGTTGCATGCTTCTCTAAGGTACGTGGCGTGCTCGTTAATATGTTCCGGGCCAATATTTACCTGTGGCCACTTAGGCGCCATTACCGCAGCTAGATGCGTTTTGGACGCGTTATCTGTAATAATTGCCTATGAGGTCACAGGTACCTTATTTAGAATGCGAATTTTGACGTGTTTTCAAAAATTTGTTCTGAGCTGGTGGTGGTGTTGACCCACAGTGATTCTTCTTTCTCTGATTCTATTCCCAACTGCTTTCTCATCTTTCTCGTTCTTGTTCTGTCTCTGTTCCTGGGAACAAGCTGGTGAGGATGTCACGAACCTTGGCACGCATAAAGGGTATCACGTGCTGACGCGCGTGATATCGGATATTCCTCCTAAGCCAGGGGCAGATTGCTCTTATCCTTCTCTTTGTTTCTCTTCGCGCTACGGTGTTAGCTACCCCACAGCTATGCTTGGTAAGCGGTTTGGCCAATTGCCAAAGCGCGCCGAATGTTTATCCGTTTCATCTCACTTCACTAACGTTTCCTGGCGTTTGGTCAGTCTCAAGATGTTCTCGCATCACGTGGTCTAGCACGTGTACGGCTTGGTCGATGCCATGTTTTATCTCCCCTAACCCAGGGGTTGGGGCCCATTGATCTAAACTTAGACCTGGTACTTAAGATAGCGCGGATGGTGGCCAGTAGGCATCGTGTCTGATCGAATGTACGAGTCTGAGCGCCGGCAGTCATTCGTGCCCTCCTGGCCCTCCATGTACAACTTCCCGTCGCAGCTGTCACGCGGAATGATTGTTCAACCACACCCAGATACTGAGGCGAGTAGGTCTGCGTAGGCGTGTTCTGGAATATCAAATACTCTGTGATATAACACCTCAGGATATTGGATATTCTGGGACACCGAGTACCCTAGAATACTAAATGCCTTGGGATACTGGATACTCTAGGACACTGAATACCCTAAGATACCAAATACCTTAGAACATTCAGTGTCCTAGACCACTGGTATCCTGGGATATTGAATGTGCTGTGACGTCATGTACTATCCCGACGTATGTGCTATAACACGATGAGCTATCCTATAAGCTAGCCCAGGACGTAATGCACTATCTCATGGCGTAGCCTGGTACATTGCGAGGTCCCAGAACTTGGCCGCTTTCATGGTGTAGCTCGATTGCGACCCATTTCGTGGTCCACAGAGTCTCCCATTTTTGCTTAATAAGCCAATAACCGACCTTTAGCCGCAAGGGCACAGTGCAGCCCTGAAACAGCTCCCTAACCGAGACGATTCCCTGTTGCGATTATCTGCGCGTTGAAGAAACATTTAAGCGTCAAGGACTCTAATTCGCTATTTGCCAAAGTTCTGCTTCACGAAGTGTTGCACCTCGTATTTTGTTCCATTTTCCCTATCATCCTAACATTGAGTTGGCGTTCAGTGTAGAAATCCAGATTACGCTTAGTCACCAGAGGGGAGGCCCCTCGCTTACCTGGCCCGCGCCAGACCTCATACCTGATCCTCGAACCTTCGACACTCGCGAAGAACAAGGTCATCTCTTACACAGTGTCAGTAAGCCACCCATGCCCAATGACTCGCACTGTCGTTTGTGCAATAGAAGTGTCTCCTGGTGGTCTGTACTTTAAAGTACTAAAAGGCACCTTGTCCTACGGCCAGTAATAGTTGACTGGGTGATGTAATCCTCCTCTCCTGGCCTAATGACATGCTTACAGGGTACATCTCGGTACCTCAAGGTTGCCATTATGAGTTTTACAGAGACACTCAACGTGCTGCGAGGAGGGTGGTCATGCTTAGACTGTACCTGCGATATCAACTTGGTCGATTAGCTGGATTACATTGCTCGACTTGACCTGTATATTACTGGTCACTACTCACTCTTAAGGAGATAGAGCGATGCACTACTCATCGTCTGACGAGGTCGGTTGTGCCTGGCAAGAATAAGCTTCGCGGGGACGCTCAGGAATGGCTGGAGCAGGAGTACTGCCTTCGCAAATTCGCGCATTCAAAGCATGACACAAGTGCATCGCAGATCTTGAAGCTCCATCAAGGGCGCAACGTGCATCGCATATGCGCCGTTGAGTTGCCGCTCGTCCCTCCCTGGCTCAGGGCGGGCAGGTTTTCGGTGTTCCTGCGGGGCCCTTCACCTGCGACGCGCTCACGAGCAGGGGAGCGAGAAAGAGCCAGAGCTGATTCCAGTGTTTGCCCCCACTCAAAAGTTTTACCCTACAGACACCAAGGCCATGCATCATGAAGTCAAAAGTGACCGAGTGTAGACGTATAGCTCAAAGGCTTTGCAGTAGGGGAAACATTTCTCATGAAGACAAGGCCAAAAACAGCTCGAGGAGCTGGCTTTTCAGCTGGTGCCAGCGCTGACAAGCGCTTGTTTGTCAGGCGGGCTTTCCACATCCCACCACAATGACCTCCCCTCCCCGCCCTACCTTCCCTTCACGCCGGCACTCCCTCAGTCCGGGGGGACCAAAAACAGGTCTCTGAAAACACCAAACTGAAAATCAACGATACTAACATGACAGCTGCCAAATTGGCGATAACAATAAGCAATCAGCTATTTATACCTCGTCCCCCCACCAGATTGCAGTCCTCGCTTCTTCAACCCTTCTCTACTCCTACATAATGACAGTTGGTAAGCACGCCTAAGGGGCCAAAAGAGACCGAAGCAATGAAAACTTCAAAACGAAATGGAACACTCTCAAGAACAACGGCTTCAATATTCATCAGACTTACGATGCTGAGGTATATGTGTGCATACGTCGGAGAGGTGAGAAGTATGAGTTCAAGTTGACCGACAAAGCATTGCCGCTGTCGGACGAAGAAAAAGTCAGCATATACCTTAGTAGAATGGGCAAATTGTTGCTAATAGAGTACGGCAGGATGAAAGCTTCCTGCTGCCAGTGCTCGTGACCGCCGCAGATGTTGCGGTAGAGAGGGGCGACCCAAAAAATTCCGCATGGGGAGAGAGACGGCGGCGGCGAAATGACGAATAAGGCGCGTTGTGCATAAGAAGTCCGGAAACTGGGCTGGAAGAGAGCAGTCATATTGATATAGAAGATACATGAATATAGACAGCACCACTTTGTCTGCCCTTTCTCTATGATAATATCTTGTGATCATGACGGAGTAGGCGGGAGGGTAGGCCGGGCCAGAAGCTGACAACCATCAGCCAAATGGGGTGCACGACAGGCAAGGGGCGCAAGGAAGCGACCCCTGGATTTAGCGCTGCCGTTCCTGGGCTAATCTGGCCCGTCGGCGTGCATGCAGATCAGGCGGCACGACTCCACTTTCTGGCGAGATCCTCAAGCTGGGAATGCGATCTTGCTTACTTGACCTACGACTTAGGTTTGAGGATCGCGATGGCTATGGAAGACTTCCTACGCTCTGCTCAGCTATATACTTCCCCAACTTTGTTTCGGTCTGCTGAAGGATACGGAAAACCTGGCCAATTCGGACCCCTAAGAGACCGGTGCAGATTCGTCAAGCGACCGGTGCGTTGGTGGACGGGTACAAGTGGATCCTTCCGGCGGTCTTCCAAGACCAGTCTGAGGGGAAGCGTACCAATAGCAGTGGATAGGTAGGCATAGGACCGGTATGCATGTATCAGTCCGCCTTTCCGTATCACTCCACGCGAGAGCCTGGATGGGTACAAGGGTCCGTACCGAACCCGAATCCTCGCTGTACCGACCCCGCCCGTATTAGTCTCTATGTGGAACGATCTCCGATAATTGGACTGACCTATTCTGTATCGGCCCCAATGCGTATCGGTCACTGGCGTTTGCCGGACTGATGTGTAGCGTCCAGTCCAGGGTTTGTATCAGTCAAGTTCTCCGTATCCTTCCATTCAAAGCTTCCGACCGGTGCGTCATCCCGTATCGGCCGCGGATATCCTCCAGATCGACCGCTGCCGTACCGGTCGATGGTCCCACCAATCTACCGTTGCCAATGTATCGGTCAAACCTGCACCGGTCGCCATGCATATCGACCTTCTGGTTGTTAGCGAACACTAGCAGTTAGAGGGACTCAGAAGATGCTCTGGACGACATCAAAGTTCTGAGCGGGACCGATCTGCATGCACATCAACGAGCCCATTTTAGGAGCCGCTGCCTTAAATCCGGGGGCTTTGGTGTGTCACTGCGGCATGCTAAATTCGTCTACCAATCAACCGTTTCCGCATTCCATTGTCCGTGTTGCATCCACCTTCGCTGACTGGTTGCCAGCTCCCAGTCTGCCCTACAACACGCTCATGGCCTGCCGGCACCATTCCGGTGCGAAAACCCCCACCCTGGCGTTTTCTGGCCAAGCCCAGTTCAAGACCACGCGGCGTCGGGCCCCGAATTAGGACTCGCCGAAATCCCTTCTTCTCGAAAAAACTCTTCTTCGGAACTTTCCCAAGCAGTGCTCACCATCCAGATTTACCCGATACCCCCCAGCGCTCTTTTCGCTCCTCTGCTCGATCGGCACACTTTGAGTACCTTAAGTGACATGAGCTCACACCCACGAAGGCCGAACACATGGGCTTTGTCACTTCTCATGATGGGTCGACAAGACTATCAAAGCAGTGAGACCCAGAAGTTAGGGCACAGGCGGTGTAATCTCTTGGCAAAGGTATCATTAGGCTACCTAAAATTATCATCCCTCATCAGCCACGCCCTCGCTATCGACGCCTCGGCGACCTCCGTGTAGGTTTAGCTATACCATCTTGATTGCTGCTTCGTGACTGTCTCTTCCTTATGTGAGCTTTCGTGCCCTTAATTGGCGAATGAGGCCTCGGCAGCCGTGTCGGCGTTGTTCCTGGCCCTGGGCGTGATCTTGGTTGAGAGATGCCAGGCTTAACAGCTATCTTGGAAGCGTCTCGACGCGCCGCAATACGTGGGCTGCGACGGGATCCTTGTGACATGGCCTGAACGTCATCCTGATACAAACAGCCAGTGGCGGGGTTTTTGGGTTGCGGACCTTGAGTCGCTCCTGGATCCATTACCAGAGAGGGTTCTGCCTGCGTCTCTGTGGCTTTCGACGGGGTTCTCGCGCTGACTGTAAGGTTATTGGGCAGGG
>JAJJWN010000388.1:0-45453 GCA_021655885.1 Fusarium abutilonis
AATTAAGGTTAATAGGGAATAATATAGTAATTAATATTAATTAATTAGATAAATTATAGTATTTTTATTATAAATTTAATTTAGAAGGTTAAGATATATAGCTTACTTACTTATCTAGCTTACTCGCTTATTAAGTATGTTAATAGCTGAGAAAAGTCGCAAAATGCATAAAGGAGGAATAGATATAGCTATTAACTGGAAGATTTAGTGGACAACCTAAGTGATCTTTATATCCAAATTTATTAGATTTATGAACGGTCAGAGAAAAGGCGTACGACAAGTACTATAGTCATTGTGTTGGCAAGATTAGTGGGGACAGGTTGCACTGTCAGAAATAACTAGTTACTATGTAGTAGAAGACAGATGTCATGAAAAGATGACAAGGCAAATCGGTGCCAAGCCACTACCACATATCCGAGGTCCCACTCTCAAAGGATCAGTACCGGATATGAGGGCCCTTGACAGATTCTGCCGACATAAATATCAATTTTAGTTGGATAGAGAAGCAAGGGCAAGACTAGAAGCAGTAATTCATGCGTTTTGGTACCGAGAATTGATAGTTTGAAACTGGTGTAATTTGTATCTAAAAGGAAAAGCCACGAGATGACCAGCAGTTAGCAATATACCCTGTAGAGACATTAATTTTTTCTCTCGTTTTTTTGTATTATTACACAAGTTAACCTTCTGGAATCACGGAAACATTCCCTTATCTTCATGCTATCGGCCATCAACTGGTAGTCCCTAAATCAACTCAACAAAATCTCTAGAATTAAAACTACCACCAACGCATTTGATTAGGCTAATTATTGCTAGAACTGCCCGAGTCTTGTGGACAGAATAACTTGTTAGTTTTTTGCAACAACACCTACTACAACAGCGATGAGAATGCCGATCCCAGCCCAATTCTGAGGTCCCTTGCCTCCCACCACCTGATCATCCATTGTCTCCCCTCGGCGGAATCCCAAGCTATTCTTGACCACTAGTTTGCTCATATTATTCACAGTGTAAGGCGGATAACGGAAGGCCAAAAGCTTGTCCATCCAGGTTGACATTTCCAGGATGGTTCTCTGATGGGAAAAGGCTAAAAAGCCGTAGGCCCCATGGTAGTAACCTTGACCCGAATCGCATACGCCCCCAAACGGGGCACCGGGTACTCCAAAATGCATTAACACGTCGTTTACAGTAACACCGCCTGGGAGGGTATTTTGAAGAATTGCATAGGATATGTTAGGAAATGGGCTTAGAGGGCTCTCCAAGTAAGCAAGGGTATCCCACCGTGATCAATTTCAGAGCGATCTGAGCTGAATATATAGATTGCCAAGGGATGAGGGCGACTATTACTTATCAGCAACAATATATCTTGCCTTGACGGTAACAGCTTGCTCACCAATTGATCTCGCGAACCGCATCTTGATAGGTCGCTTTAATCACAGGGCAAATAGGACCGAAGAGCTCCTCACTCAGGAGAGAGTCTTGAAGGGAAGAAACATTAGCGCACGCTACCAAATTATAACATCGCCCACGCGGTATTGAGGCAAGGCTCTAGGATTTTCGTTAATGTCGCTTACCTTCCATGGTCACCCCAGTTACGACTGTTGGATGCATCATATTGTCCACTTCTTGCACCTGGGCTCGAAAGACCTTTCCAGAAGACTTTTCTAACAACCCTGACAGGCGATCCCAGTTGCGCCTGTTGACAATTTTGCACATTTGACTCGATTTGCCACCCGAAAATTGCTGAGTCCAGTAATGCAGTCTTTGCATAAAAGTATCGTAAACCTCTGGATCAACAAAAACATGGTTGACCGAAAGGCAGATCTGTCCGGCGTTGAGAAACTTGGCGTACGCGATGCGCTTGGCCGCAAGATCCAGATCAGCTTTGGCTGTAACCACGGCTGGGCCCTGGCCGCCCAGCTCCAAAACTGTGGGCGTGAGATGTTTTGCGGCAGCGGTGGCAACAAATTTGGCAACTTTTGTTGAGCCACTAAAGAATATATGGTTGAACTTGAGTTCGAGAAGCTTGGTCGTCTCTTGTGGTCCTCCACTAACGAGCCTGATGGCTTCTGGATCAAGGTACTGGCTGACAAGGTCCTGCATGAGGTCCTGGGAAGCAATGGAGAGTTCGGAAGGCTTTATAACCACACAACAGCCGGCAGTTATAGCAGCGATGACTGGCTGTAACGTGAGAAGAAAGGGGAAATTCCATGCGCCAATTACTAAGACGACACCAAGCGGCTCCTTTCGGATTCGTGCCTTTCCCAACCTTCCCATGACGAATCCAGCCGAAGTGACTGGCTTATCGGCTGCCCATCCTTCCACATGAGTGAGATGTTCTAGAATATCAGTTCTCAGGTTAAGCAAATCAGACGCCACAGCCTCGAACCGGTCTCTTCCCAGATCAGCTGCTAGTGCATCAATAATGGCTTGCTCGTTGTCTTCCAGCATCCACCACATCTGCTTGAGCTGCCATTTTTGCCATTGAATACTTTTGGTCTTTCCTGTTGCAAAAGTCTCGACCAATTGTTTGTGTGATTGAAGGCATTCCGCGTCAGATGTATACGGATGTGGTTACGGACTTGGTGACACCGAGGGTGCAGTTTTGTTAGACGTTGAGACGTTTAGTGATCAGATCAGCTGTGCAAAGAAATGAGCGCAGAGAAGTGCAGAGAAAGCAAAGAAATGCTCAGCTACAAGACGATTACAAAACCCTAACATGGGTGTGATGACCTTGGACATTATAGACAAGATTTATTGTCATGTAATTCTGATACGCCTTCCGAGTATACCCTTGGCGACGTCTGGCATAAAATAGGGAATACGCCCGATTAATAAGTCCGCCAAAGACCTTGAGCAGTCCGACACCATAACTGAAGAACAGCTATGAAATAGCGGCTTGCAAATATCTCGAGCAGACGCCTTTCGCAAAAATTGTAAATGAAAACCTCCTCACTGCATAATTCTACATAACCTTTCTGCTGTCTCAGTCGATCATGAGTGCAATAGTACCAGCAAAATTGTATCTCGACCAGGAGAAGGTCTTTGGAATTACAGGTATGCACATATAAGGGCTACCGAAGTTGCGAATAGCTAACTCATGACATCCTGAAATGACCAGGCCCATATGTAAAAGACTTGATTCCTCCCAACGTTGGCTCTGGTCCACATCTAAAGAATGTCCAGGCTCGTACACTGAGCGTCTGGGTGGCAGTGACTATTATTGCCCTTGGCATCTTTTTCCAAAACTACTTCGATATAGGGCCGAAATACAGAGCTGCGGCCCTTGGATTGGTTTTCCCAGGAGCTGGATATCTTGCTAGCGCTAATGTGCTGGGTGGCATCCTGTTTGTGCTGGAGCAATCTTGTTCCCTCTTCTCATCTGGGGCTTGCCTATCCTCGGAGCCTACATTGTTACAGGGGAAACCATGTGGGAGAAATCAGGCTACTGGGCCCCAGGCATCCTCTTTTTAGGGTTTGGCTACGCTAATGTCTCAGCAAGAGCTGAAAGAGCACGAGGTCATAAGAAGTGTGTGATGAGGAACGCCTTCATTCAACGACAGGCTGCCGAGACAGACAAGCTAGTTGCCGCGGCTTCCAAGAAAGAGGAAGACGAGGAGTTGTCCATTGAAAGTCTGAGAAAGTTGCAGTTCCTATTTGATCAGGCCTTCCAAAGTCTTGACGACTGGTCGGGTTTCACCATTGTCGATCAGTATCAGACGTCTGCCATTTGTTACCAGATCTATCAAATGATGTACGTCCTCGGGCTTTACCAGTCTACGTACGTCTCGAATGCCCACGGCTATATCAACGAAGCCTTCCGGAGAGTTATCGAGAGATCATTGACTCAAAAAGTCCTGAACTTCTGGAAGTGGGAACGCTTGACTGGGAAGTTCTCTTTCGACTGGGACCCTGTTAAGCAGGACAACATCATGGTTACATGTTTTCTGCTGCAGGGAGTAATGCTTTACACTGCCAATACTGGTGATCCAAGATACACGAAACCTGGGAGTCTGGTTTTC
This sequence comes from Fusarium abutilonis, assembly GCA_021655885.1. NCBI lineage: Eukaryota > Fungi > Ascomycota > Sordariomycetes > Hypocreales > Nectriaceae > Fusarium > Fusarium abutilonis. The sequence goes on from JAJJWN010000388.1 coordinate 4,017, forward strand.
AACATTGACGACAACCATTCTTACAGATACAGCCTCCACGATCTTCAGGAGACCCTCGTCCGGCAATGGTCAGCCAGTCCTTATTGTCTAATTCCCTGTGAGCCTAACTGGATCTATGTCATGTGTAACCTGCAAGGCATGACGGGAGCAGTCTTGTACGATCGCGTTTTCGGAACGAGCTCTACCAAGGTATTGTTACCAATTTTTGAGGAGTCACTCCACACGAACTTCACCGAAACTAGCGGCAGTGTTTTGCCTATAAGATCTGAGCTGACAGGATTCACCATTCCTGGTCTGTGTGGCGCCGTTGGAAACTTGGCCGCCGTCATGATGGGATCTGGCCCGCTGAGTAACTTCTCCCGACGACTTTGGGCCATCGTCCGTAACGAAACCGTCCGATTTGACGAAAAGACGAAGGAGGTTTCACTTGCAGGACTCGTGGGGGCGGATAAGATCGATCAGGGTAACTACCGATCAAGCGAGTACGCAATGTACACGCAACTTGCGATTTCTGCAGGGGAATATGGCGATGAAAAGTTGAAAGCGGCTTGTCTTAAGAAGTTTGAGCAAGGCTGGGGTCTCGTGACATCACAAACAGGAGCTCAGTCTCTCGACCTCGAGAAAGCATCCACGTTAATGAACCATGCGGCAGTAACGGCAGCTCTCATCCGACCGGGCGCGTACAACCGCATGATCCAGAAGGTATGTTACTCGCGTCTAAAACCTAGCACATGGTATATTTTAACACCTTTCGCAGGGTCCATCCGAAACGTCTTTGAAAGGTCCCATTCTTTCGGAAGTGCCATATCCCGGAGTCCTTATAGCCAAAGCGCGATCCCATACGTCAGAGGACTTGGAGCTCGTCCTCTATCCTTCAGCTGATCCTGGCGTATTCGAGCTTGGAATATCTCGTCTTGTTCCTGGGCAGGGATATAGTTGTCAAGAGAAGACAGGAAAAGCCGACGAGAATGGACATATCAAATTATCGGTTTTAGTTGAAGGTAGAACACATGTTCATATCTGTCAAATAAAGTGAGAAAATGGAGCAATTGATAGCTTCGGGTGATCTCTCTGTCTGCTTTGTTATCCTTGTAAAGAATATATGGATACTGAACATAATTAAATGGATCTGACCAGCTAATCAAGGATAAACCTTGCTTAGACAGCGAGATCGACCAAACAGCTACAGGAGCTGCTTTAGGTACCTTCTGGCATCTCCCATATGATTGCAGTCAATTTGGCGTGCAGGCTGCACAGGCACATGCGAGAATCCTATGCGGTATAGGGAGTACATGCTGCTGTTCTGTGGAACTAATGTCATCTCGTGCACAAACTTTTGCTTCTAGTGCCTAATAACGATCTGATCCTTTATTTTGATGATACCGGAACTTGATATATTGCCTGCCGCCTCTATGTAAATCCTTCCAGAAAAGCAGAAAGAGTAGACGGAGCGGCTGTTAGAAGCATTCCCCGGGCGTAGAACATATTGAAAAACAATAAAAATAAACAGGCCGGCAACAACACGCCTGCTCTAGTTCTTAGCACCCTGACCTTCCTCCATATCTGCTATAATATCACCGCTATCAACAAAATGGAATCAGTCAGAATTTACCCAACCCAGAGGCTAGATGATACCAGCCGTGAAAGGCCTAAATCAAGCGTACTCGGTCATTGTCGCCAAGCTAGCTCGCAGTCTAGACACAGTTGGACAACGAGAGCCATACCCTCGAGGCCCATGCTAGACAAATTGCAGTACGACACGCACCAATTCTCAGGTCAACAGGATTTTATCCCAATTGTGATTTTATGAACCAAGCACTTACCATGATGATATCATGACATGAGCGATAGTCAAGGATTCGGGACTGCAAGCCCTACTGTGTCATCTCTGGACGATGACCAAAAGGCAGGCTCTGTCCGCAACGACATGGCTTTGATTGGAACTCAAGAGTAACCAAAACCAGCCATTATCTTTAGTGTTCCTCAAGGATCAATTGTCTTTCCTCTCACAGAATGACGGTAGATGCATTTGATAAACCTGTTTGATCAAGAGCTCTATCAGTGGTCAATTAACCTTTCGAGATCTCCACAGTTATTATCAATAGATATCTTGCCTGATAGAAATCACAACCTGATTCTGGAGTTCCAGTAGCTCTTATTCATATCCCGACCCATTGGCCATTTTAATGATTCCAAGATTTATTAACAGAACGAAAGTCTTGCTTTACCCTATACTATGTAGCATCACCTTCTGCTATCCTAGCTAGCTCCGCTCGCGCAATTGTACCATATCGACGAGAATCAAACATCCACCGAACAATTGTAGCTGTAGCTTGAAACACCTCACGCTGGGGCTCTTTCAGCTCAGGAGCCTGCATGTTGTAATTAGATGACAAGTCAGCAGGTTCTTGCTGAGCACTTGATAACCCCAGCTGCGATTTCATATTCAGCGCGAGGTTACGCATTCGTAAAATGTGCTCATGTCGCTCCAGCAGGCTCTGCCCTCGCATGATGGCTTCCTCTGGATAATCTGGTATAGATTCCAGTTCGTTCACGACACTTTGAATATCCTCAAGCACTGTGACTGGTACTGTGTCATTCCAGCCGTCGAGAACAGCTTCGTAGCAACCTAGCGCTATCTGGATGGGTGATCCGTCGTGGAAGAATTTTTCTGCGGTCGCGAAGTCCTGACTAAATCGTGCCAGGTCCATTTTTATATTAGGATCAGCACCGCTGAGCAGTAATTTCCCGACCATGAATGAGTTTTGACAGATCACGGCCTGACACAAGGCGGTACCAAACTTCCAATGCTCGAAGTCCAAGCATCTCTTGCTTGCGAAGGGGGAATGCTCCGAGAGGATGCATCGCACTTGAGCCATGTAGATTTCGGATTCCACTACATTCTTGTGTGCTGGTCCTGACATGGCAAGAATGCTCAAGGCGGTGTATTGTTCATTAGGGACCCCAATATTATCCACAATGAAATCGAATTGCTCACTGTGGCATAGCTTATGTCCATGACCATCTGTCTCTTCGTTTGTTCCAAGCAATGCTTTGAGGGTTGATAAAGACATCTCTGTTCTTTGTTGAATCAACTCCTTGAAAATGGAAATCCGAGGAAGTCCAAGACCCAGCTGGTATGGGCTGCCAATCTGCGCTCCATGCTGTATGAGCAAGTTTGCCAGATCGTAGTACCCGCATAGTATAGCTTCAACTACCGGAGGTCTAGTTCCCGGTGGGTGATCATACACAGATAACCCCGAAGCTATAAGCTCTTCTGCTATGCTCGTCCCAGGAGGAGAAGAAGCTGGTCTCGCAGCTAGGTCGTGGAGGAGTGTGCGGGGCCACTCGGGGTAGTTTTCAATCTGGCCGCCGTACTCTCTCAGCAAACGAAAGACTTTGTGGTCATTAAGTAGGACTGCTTCACGTATAGGTCGCTGGTTTAGAGACCCGGAAGGATCATGGCCTATCTTCAGCAAGACTTCCACAATATCGCGGTTCCCAAGTCGAATCTGCATGCACAAGGCTTCCCCAGACACCCTATCTGGAGAGGTTGGGTTGCCTAGCAGTTCCCTCTGCTCTTTGAAAATAACAAATGTTTCCTCAACATCTGAACGGTACCTTGGGCCGTTTCTTATGAGTCTGCTGAGCAATGAAAACGTGTCTCGGTTGGCAACCTTTTGCTCTTGAGCCATCTGCAAAAGGGCCAAATCATCAAAGTTATTGAAAATATCCAAAGGTTTCGCCTTTAGATTGGCTTGACGTAAGAAAAGTCGAAGAAATTTGGGTAATGCTAGCACGGCTGCAAGTCGGATAGCTGATATCCCGTCAAGTTGAACCATGGGGTCAGCTCCCAGTTCGATGAGCAATTTAGCCGCACTAATATTCTGGAACAGAACACATCGGCCCAGCGGTGTCGTGGAAACAGACATAGTTCCCTCCCAATCGGCATACGCCTTGAGCACATCAGCTCGCATAGAGCCCGACACTGCGTCGATTTGGGCCCCAGCATCAACTAGACCCTTTGCCATTGGCATCATCTCTTCGTTTTTGAATCTCCATAGCCAATGGAGTGGAGTGTCTTGTCCCAGAGCATGTCCTTTTGGGTCCGCGCCACGGCCGAGGAGTGCCAGAGCCGCCTCTAAGTGTGCATTACGACAGGCACAAATGAGCGGTGTTTCTTCGCAGTCCTGGTTTGGAAGATTGACATCCAACCTGAAGGTATCGATGAGATAGTTGATTGTTCGGGCTTCCCCACGGGCCGCTGCCATGTGTAAAACTCCATGCCCGCGGCCGTTAACAAAGATTCGGTCAAAAGGGCTCACTTGCTGGCTGTTTCTTTCTGTCGAGGTTCCATCACCTCCAGTTGCAGACGGAGAGATTCTCAGAGACTGTTCGTAAGCTGGTCCAAGTTCCTCCTTTAGTTCCTGTTGGAGACGCTCCACGTTGTCGATCTGAAAGTCCTTTCTCACGTGCCGTGGCAAGAATGGAAGTGAACCGGGAACTCCACTGAACATGAGGGCGAACGTTCGTGCTCTTGAGTATGCCTGGCTAGCTTGATTCCTCCTTTCATCGCTCAACAGGGGTAACGCATCCTCCAAATCTTGATCAGATTGCCAACCGCCCCGAAGAGTGGCCCACTGAAGGATGGATGGCAAAGTGTTGAGTAGTTCTGGTGATGTTTGGCCCAAGGCCTGGCTCACCCGCCACAAGCATGATGCAGCAAGATATTCGAACCCCTCTGAATCATCAGATCCAGCGACTGCATCACTTGCGGCCCTCCAGAGTGCCGTGCAAGCTCGTTCTGGGTTGAGAGAAGTTCCAAACTCCGCAATGTGGCATCTGAAAAGGAACCAAGCTGCGAAATGCTTGTCCATTGCGACGGCGCAGCTCCCATCTCCAGAGTCGGAAATCGCTTGAAGTGCTTCGACGATATGTTCCTGTTGCTGCCACGACAAAGTATTTTTCAATTTTTCTGGCTCGAAAACAAAACCAGGATTTTCTGGGGCCTTAACTTTGGGGCGAAAACCAGGACTGCCCACACATGTCAGTTTTATAATACGTCGAGTCGAACAAGAGTTACTCACGTATTGTCTTGCGGATCGTAACTGGCCCCCATGGTTCCCAGCACTAAACCTGCGCCGTCGACGCTGATGCCATGTTTTCCCTATTGAAACATTAGCAAGGTCCATTTGCCGGAGCAACTAATCTGATAGTCATGATGTAGGCCAACAGAATGAGGCAACGCTCAGGCAGATGGAGCGACTAACAGGAGGCTCATTGTTTTCTACTTCGGCCCACCTGCGATTCATTTCCTCGACCGTGCTTTGGTACTGGTCAATTTCAGGAAGACTTAAAACATAAGAGTTAGCCATCCACAGCGTGGGTAAATTTAGTGATGGGTTACGTACGGGATACCTCGTAGGGCGACTTGCGCCCTAGCTAAAGACCTATCTTGCGGGTCCCTTTGTATGGTCTGTTCGAGAACATATTTGACCATGTCCACACAAGCCTTATTGACTTGATGCTTGTCAAAGTAATCCTGTACTAGGGAAGTTGCTTTCGGCAGAATTTCTCCCGATTCCTTGAGTTCATACAGTGTCACTGATGGTCTCCTCAAGTCGCGTCGGGAACTATAATCAGGATGGAGGCTTGACAAATCCCCGTCGGCAAAGGTTTCACAAACAAGCATTCCAAACGAGTATGTGTCACATAACTTGGCAGTCTCAGCGGTGACGGTGCCTTTGGTTTCCGATGCTGCGTATCTCAGTGTCTTGCAAATGAAGCGATAAGAATCATACTTCTCAGAACCATAGACGGCTCCTCCAAAGTCAGCCAATTTGGCCAAATAGGGACCATAACCGGATTGGTCTGCAAATATCAAGACATTTTGACGCTTTATATCGCCGTGAATAATGTTGCAAGCGTGGATAATAGACAGGCCTTTTCCTGCATCGTACAAAAGTTTCTGTTTGATGGCAAACGGGAGCGGCGATTCTGAGCTGCTTTGTAGGTCTTCTAGGGTTCCGTGCTCTGCATGCTCGATGACCAACTGAGGATATACGTTTGCCGATGCGGTGCTGGAACCCCAGCATAGGCCGATAAGGCGCACGATATTCGGATGATAGCGAAGTGTTTCGTGGAGCAGAGCGCGGATTTCGAGTAATACATGATCCCATCCTGCCTTGGGCAGCTCGTCAGATTGAGATTCGATTCGAATTGTTTTCAAAGCCACGACACGCTTTTGACGAATGACTGCAGGGGCAGAACTGGCTGTTCGCGGATTGGGAATAGCAATGGCTCGCTCCACGGAAAAGGTTGCGCCGCGATCGATGAAGGATCGTTCAGTGAATCCATGAATATACTCATCGATAAAAACCGTTTCGGTGTTCCGCAGCTTCTTTTCTAGTGACGATACATGTGCCAGGAAGGTCGGAAACCTGTTTTCATTTCTGTAGAGTTGTTCCGTTCCTTGTTCTACGACAGGTTTGGCATCGTCTGGCGACAGGGTTTTAGGGCCTTGCCAGAGTATTTGACTGAAGGGATCACTGATAGTTGCCATATTGTGCATGCAAGTTAATCAACTGTTGAAAATACGCTCATCTCAAAGAACAAGATGAGGGCAGCCTCAACCCTGTTATATCTACGCTGCTGCGCCTTCACAGCCCTGATTCTATAGGTCAGCATCCTTGGTGGTATGTATCGTGGACTCACTGGATTGGCTACGCTCAGCCGAAATAAGCCACCTAAGTTCAGCTCAACAGTCGAGTTAGTTCTAGGCCGACGGGCACCGTCGTTAACAGCCTAAATATCAGGCCACGCCGGTTACGCCTGAAATAAAAATGTCACCATGAATACCAGCAGTTGTGTTCAAAAGTTCAGCTATTGGTTGCACTCGGCCATAATGCATCATCTGACTGCTGACCAATTCGATGGACACGAGGGAAATGATTACTCCGGGCTTATTTCTTATCCGCATGACAATACAAAACCCTCGTTCAAGTCTGTTTCGGCCAAGAGCCCCTCGTCGTTCTCTTGAAGCCATCCATTCACAATGTTAGATCCTGGCTCAATCATCACCCTCACCCAAATAACATACGAAGGCGCCAAGCGGGCCGTGGACCTCGTTCTTACGGCAGTACACTTTCCGAAGGATTGCGAGGAACTCTTGGTGCAGTTAAAGTTGGAACAATTCCGTTTGCAATGCTGGGGTCGCAGTGCTGGATTAGAGCAAGGAGAGTTGATCAAGGCTCTGCATCCCATCTTCCCCGAGATAAGGAACATCCTTGACTGCATATGTGCACTGTTCCAGGATTTGAACAATCTCAAGGCCAAGTTTGGAATCGTTTCTACAAGTGTTGAGGATGTAGATCAGGGCCAAAAGGGACTGGTCAAAAAGTGGAACGAAGAGCTCCGCAAGCAAGGCCTGGCATTTTCTGGGAAACAAGCGGATAGTGATGATGAAAACGCATCGCTGATCTCAAAGGAGCAGAAGAGCTTCTTCCCAATCGGTACATTCAAAGTCACCCTCCCAGCGCGTTTGCGGTGGTCATTGGGAAATAAAACCAAGTTCCGCGACTGCGTGGCGGAGCTTGAGAGGTACATCAACAAGCTGAATCAGCTCTTGCCAGAGCGCCAGAGTCTTCAATATCGACAAGACTGGACACGAGTCAATATTATCATCGTGGGGAAGGCAGACGACGAGAATACCGTGTCTCTGCTTCGCAATGCACTCGAGGGAAGTCCAGAGATGGAATCGTCGTTACGCGGTCTGGTGGATAGAAAGTCGGTCGCTGCAGCTCCCAGCACGACAAATTTCCTTCGAGGAAATCCGCAGCTAGACAAGAGTGCATTCTCTATAACACAGTTGTCCAAGGACAACGAGCGATTTATCGCGACCAAAAAGAAGACTGGCGAGCAGGTTTTGTTTGAGAAAAAGTCATGGGATGATGAGCGATCCCTGGCTAATCGCTCCAAGTTGCAGATGCGCCTCGGTCGACTTGTTGCAATGCTCCGTCCTGGTAGAAGCAAATACCTTCTAAGAGCCATTGGCTTCGCAGAAGATGAAGTTACTAAATGCTGGTGGATCGTGTATGAGATTCCGCCCCCCGTCGTCACCAACACTTGTCAAGTTTTAACGTTGAATGAGCGCCTGGGACGCCAGTTTGCCCATATAGCACCACTTGAAACCCGAACTAGGCTCGCATCCGCCCTGGCCTCGGCTTATTCAGAACTCTTTAGTAGTGGATGGGTGCACAAGGCTATCAGTAGTCACAGCATCGTTTACTTCGGCCAGCAGTCCGATGTCACACATCCCTTTGTTGTTGGGTTTGAGTTTTCTCGCCAAGACACTGAAGAATCAAACGTCGATGCGGCAAAGACGCAAGCCAAAGTCGAACGAAGTTTATACCGGCACCCCGATTACATCGGCAACGAGTCAACCAGATACATGACCCAGTATGACATCTATTCATTCGGCCTTGTCTTGATTGAGATTGTTTTCTGGCAGCCGTTGAAAGATGTCTGTCCTTACGGCCAACGCGAATCATTTGGGAGGGAAGAGGCGCAACATGTCCAGGAATGGGCTTCGAAAATTGTAGAGAGCCACTTCGCGTTCAGGGTTGGTACGGTATATGCCAATGTGGTGAGCTGGTGCTTGAAGAATGGCACTGGATCCGACCAGGACCAGGAAGACTGGCATCCGGCATTAGCGTTTAATGACCATGTCGTCGTTCCACTGTCTGGCCTATGATCTGAGGCAATACTAGACCAAAGTCAGTAGGCAGCTCTGATACTATTTGCTTAAGATGTCACTCAATAATTACCTATTGTACTATATGGATTGAGACAGTGCAATGCTTCAAGTCTCTGCACCAGAAAGTTCCCCTTTCAAGGATTTAGTGGTATTCTTGAAATAATTGTGTTTATGATACGAGATAAAGACAGTGGCTATCGCAAATTCACGTACTTGAAGATCTACTAGTGGTGATCGTATCAAAATGTCTTCAAAATGCCTCCAGTTCTCGAATCTGGCCTTCGAGGGATATCATTTTTCGCAATCTTCCACTGGACACCTCCCAATCCTCTGAGTCAGGCAGACTCTCAACTTGCTTAAGTTCCTCAGTCAAAGCTTCCCTCTTCTCATCTCGCGCTTTTGCTGCGCCTTCAGGTTCGTCTTCATACATCAGCCACCCTGAGAGAGGCTGGATTTTGACTAAATCTGATGTCAAAGGCTCAGACATTTGGCTTTCAGTTTCAGGCTGCCGCGAGCTAAAAAGATTGCGCACACGCGCCCCTAACTGATTTCCCCCCGAAGACTCATCTTGGATTGGAGCATTCTCGCCTGGCCTGATTGGTAGACCTTGAATACCAAATGACCCAGCTACCATGATGCTCTTGAACTCATTACCATTGTCATTTATCTTGACTGGCACAGATGCAAAGCCAACAGGAACGCTATCAATGTCGACGGAAGGGTACGAAATGCGCTCAATCACGTCGTTTATACGACGACTTTTGGCTCTTCCCTTATCGTCCCAGAAGCAAAACGCCGTGATCCATCCCGTGATGTAGTCAGTGCCACTGCCCATAGGATTCCTTGTTGCGACGGTATTCCAGAATCGGACAACCTTGGGGTCGTCAGGTTGTTCAAAGCTTCGGATCATATGATCCAGAATTGGCCGCAGCATCTCGGCAAACTCAGAAGGCTCATCTCCAAGCTGGGGCAGCCTGTCCAGCCTACCGAGTATATCTTTCCAATCCGAGATATCTCCCAGCAGCGTCACAGAAGGGATTCCGCAAGTCAGGCCCATTGTGTAAGAAAAATACTTTTGCATGGCTCCCATGAAGAGGACCGAAGCAACAATTCGGTCAGTTTCAGATGTGGTAGAGAAATTGGGCATAACCCAAGAGCCCAGCTCCGGGTCTTTGACGTTCTTGCTGATGAGGCCTGCCATCCGCTGAGCTAGAGCGCCGAAGTTGGCAGATTCTAGATCTCCAGCTTCCACCACCTCGAGTTCTTTCTGACCCTCATGATCGACAAAAAAAGTACGCAGCTTTTCAGCGTTGGCGTTGATGAAGAAGCTCAGCTGCGTGAGGATAGCAAACCACACATCTTCGGGACGAATGATGAGGTGGTGATGGTGGCTGTATGCGTGGTAGGCTGCCCATACGAAGCCGTTCTCGGAGGGAGATATGTGCTGTGTCTGTAGGGCATCCTTGGTGAAAGAGGTTTGGATGATTCTTTGGCAGTGTCGGAAGTCTCGAGGGGATGTCTCCTTCAAGAGATCTTCAGGTGATTCGACTCTGGGGCTTTTCCAGGGTTCAGCTGGATGGTTGACCACATTGAATGTGACTGGCATGTTGACTAGTAACTCTTAGGAAGACTGAAAAATTGTAGAGCAAGATAGTAAGCCATGAGTGGAAAAAATGGAAGGGATGTGTTATCTATGATCGAGGGTGGCAAGTTGTACTGCTTTAAATTTCCTGTCTCACTAAGTCAAGCCCCGTGCGGGGTCGTTGCCTACGTGGTTTTCGGTCTAGGATAGCGCAAGCCACGATGAAGATCCATTGCGTAATGCTGTAAATAGGGCTTGCAAGCTGAGAAGTCTCCGCGAAACAGAAACAATCATTTATCTCGAAATCTGGCCACTAATCGATAACTGAGAACGCCCGTCGATGTGAACTGACATCACTGTTAGTAATAGATCGTAAATCTGGATTGTTATGTTACTACCTTGTTTAAACTCAAGCAAGATTGAAAAACGGAGTAGTAGAAAAAAACAATGCTTGAGATAAAGAGTCTATGGATAAATAGTACATGTATATCATAAGAATTCTTAACTCGATGATTAGAATTAATATAATTCTTCTCTAGTAGCTAAGCTCAAATTGTAGGGAAGCTAATGTTTAACTATTTGTATGTACCGCAAATTCGTTGCTCTCAACCCCAAACGCCAACTCGGCAAAGAGATACAAGCGGCGCCATGCTCCTTGTCCTGTGGGGATGTTTTGTCTTTATTCCCCCAATGCTACATGCATTATATAAATGATATATAAACTTATAGAGCCCTGCGATCTGTGTAGAGATTAGTTTATCTACGACAATGCTGACTGAGCTGGATAATCTACACGGAGAAATCTTCTTACCAACCCCCACTACCTCCCAACTCCCTTCATAGGCGGGATAAAAATACTCTGTCACCCTGGCGCTGCTCTAACATATAATGAGTCTCCGACTCACCTTGACGGAATGAATGCTAGAAATAATCTCCGGCCCCTTCTTGCGGCCCCGACTTCTCTGTCACGTTCTGGGCACATTGTGCCGCCAACCATCGAGGTGCCGAAGAGGACACTCACCAAGGCGGCCTGTGATATTTGTAGACGGCGCAAGGTCAAGGTTGTATTCCCGAATTTCCTAGCCTCGCACTTTTCAGGCGAATTGACATTTCACTCATCCAGTGCGATGGACAACATCCCCACTGCTCTGCCTGTATATCTGCAGGTCGTGAGTGTCAATATCATGCCGATCCATCCGAAACGCGATCAGCTGCTGTGAAGCGGAAATATGGCGAGTTGCAAGGGAATGTGGCTGACTACGAGGTCCTCTACTCTCTCTTATCTACGCGGCAGCCGGACGAATGTCACGAGATCGTTCGTCAGATACAGGCTGGTAAAGACGTCAAGTCGATCATCCACCATGTTCACACTGGAAATGTTCTCCTGCAACTGGCCTAGGGCCCAGTGATCCCATCTGCGAACGACCCTTCTCACACACCGAGTTTCACGTCCCGAGATCCTGCGGTGGGCGAGAGTTCTGCCTTCCTTGATAGGCGAACGCCTCTCTTCGCACACGAAGACCAATTCCATCGACATGCTCCACGTCCTAGGCTTTCGTCAAGGTAATATGTCCGGGCCAATCTTAAATAGCTGGACCTAGACGCGCTGATAAACTCACAGGTACGACCATCCCAAATATGTCTTTGAACAGTATTGGGAAAACACAAGAGATACCTACGCCGAGAAGAATTTATTTGTCGATATCACAGGCTGTGAACTTCCACTCTCAAAATGGACAAGCGTTTCGAACAATAACAAGATTTTGAATCATATCTTGCTCCTGTTTTGGACATGGGACGCCATCACGAATCGCCTTATTGATCGTGCTATTTTCGAAGAGGATGTTAGATCCCTCAATCCAACGGCAGTCGTCGACTCCCCCGAGCTGCATTTCTGTTCTCCGTTTTTGGCCAATGTCCTTCTGGCTGTTGGCTGTGTGAGTGTTTCGTTCTATCGAGCCACCTATCGCTGATAGATCTTCTAATAGTATATCACAAATCAGGCGACCTTTAGCCAACCTGATGATCTGTTTACAAGAGGCTGAGCGTTTGCTGATGAAGCAGCCCGGTTAATTCCTCGAGAAGATCGTGGCCCTTCTCTGCCTGTGGCTCAAGGTCTTGCGCTTTTGTATATTTACGAAGGAACCCTCCGTAGCGGTACCACAGCTTTGGACTATCACGATCGTTTCCACTCTAGATACCTTCAGCTTCCGCTGGATTATATGTTCCTCAGGCTACAAAGCAATGCTTCCGAGGCTCGAAAGAACAAACTAGAACATGAGTTGCCATGGGTCCAATGGGGGTTCTATATATTCGATCGGTTTGTAGCAGGATGCTCTCCTGAGATATATGTCTTGTTAACCCTTTGGCAGGAAGATGATGTTCGCGTTTAGCCGCCGCTTCACTTTTCAAAAGCCGAACCAAGAAAAGCCTTGGCAGGATAAAGATTCGCCACTGTTATCTAAGAAAGACACCTCGGACTATTGGTGGTTTGCATATCCGCTGTCTTTAACTCCACAGAAATCATTAAAGTAGGAACTTTTTGATGCAGAATGTCGTCTCACAGAGATCACTTCTGAAATCCTCAAATTCTTAAACCCGCTAGAGGGCGAGTCTGCTCCCCAGGGTAATGCAAAAAGAGCTTTAGAACTATATGACCAGCTTGTTACGTGGAAGTTCTCTCTCCCCGAACGACTTCGAGCCGCAGACGCAGTTCTTCCAGCTGCTATTGCCATGCAGTAAGGAGTAACCCTCACAGATCATAGGTCTATCAGGCTAATCTATATGAAAACAGTGTCGAGACGGGTACGATTCTGACGAGAATACTTCTTCCCTTCCACGGTATGCCCAAGGAACAGTTTGGGCTATTCAACCCAACCGTGACATCTTACACGCACGCGAGTAACGCGATGTCAATGACTTGGACTTTTCGAGCTTTATATACTCTTCGCCAAGAGTATTGGTTTATCCAATCAAGTGCTTTCTGCGCTTTCCACGTGCTTTTCGATCTAGACACAGGGCCCATCCAAGTTGAGACTTTGATCAAAGCGTGCCAGGCACTAAGTGAGCAGGGTGAGACTTATACTACTGCAAGGGACGTTTTGCATTCAGTTCAATTGGCATCAGAGAAGCATAATCTACGGCTACCTTCTTTCGCTACAAATCACTTATCTACCAGTATTACTAGGGGTGGAGAGAGCGATATGAGGTCCACTATGGTAAGGGTTAGCCAACGCAATGGTGCTTTCGCAAATACCACGATATCGGACACGCTCGAGGAAGTCACGTTGCAACGCGATAATCTCGATTAAATGCATGAGCTATCGGTAATGATTCACCAGTGAGTTATGGTTATCTAATAGAATCGGCCACTTTGATGGCTGATACGGAACGGGGGAGTATTAGAAGGCGTTGGCAAATATTATTTATCTCGACCCAAATGCTATCTCGACGTGCCACATAGCCCATGAGGATCGTGATTGGTCCCGGACTTACTGACACTTCAGCGGAGCATACTTGAACACATTCACTGTTTGAGTACATTTCGGTGGAAGTCTCAAGAGATAGTGGCGTTTTCACGTTAGACTTTACCTATAGCATATTGTTGTTAACGACATAGGTGGTCACTTAAGGTGTGCTCCTCTCGCAGCCTTGGGTATAAGATGATCATGACGCCAGAAGATCCAAATCGAAATGATTATTGGAAAATGAAATAATAAAGCAAATGAAAAGTCGACTAAAATAATAAATTACTCTGATTTAATGTTGAAATACTTATGATTATATAAATAAGATAAATGAATCTAAATATATCTAATTGTCACACATCTATCGATACTTAAACTATAAGTTAAAATTATTCTACTGCTGCTGCTTACTTCAAGTGCCTAATGCATATAACCAGTCTCTCAACAGTTAACCCCTTAGTATTATAATACTTATCAATCAATACTATTAAGCAAGCAGCTCTCAAGGCAGAGCTTATGAGATACGCCTTTTATCCGTCTATTATTAAGAAAATTATGCCATAATACATATATCCTAGACTAACACAACTTTCAGCATCCCAGACGTATTATTTCATTATTTCTCAGAATACCTGCCAACCTTGGATAGCTTTGAGTTTAATATGATAGCTGTTTGTTTTACCTCAAGTGTCTTGTTGTAGATATATGGTTTCTCCTGGGATTACAATGAGGATGATGTTTTACTTGTTCATATCATTATGGGCTTGTGTCTAATTGTAAGAACAATATCGAGAATTATATTCAGAATACGTAATGTGAAATCAACAGCTAATATAAATAAAGGCTTAGCTAAACTTGTTGTCGATTAATTACTCAATGTGTCCACCATACACCGACTGAGAGAGTCACTAAGAGGTTCTTAATATATGCCAGTGTGGCAAGTCGGCTTGCCTTCCGCCTTCGTGCATACATAATGACAAAGTACGCGCTTACAGGCAGTGACGCACAGTTCCAGTATGACCGGAAATGTCCTGGCATGCTAGAAGTGATGGTTAGTATCTTGCAACTATTTAGGCAATTAGCAAGGAATAACACTTACATGCATAGTGAATACCGCCTTGGGCATTAGTCCAGAATCGACAACTACCGCCGACAGGGACTAAGTTGTTTGTGTTCATGTAGGTGCATGCTTCAAACGCAGCAACTATCCAGCATATAAGCCCAACTATTTCAGCATAACTTAGGACTCAGAGAAAACTTACGGGCGTTTTCGAAACCGTAGTATTTGGTATCGTTTGCAATCCATTCGCCATTGCCGGCCTGGGCCCAAGTGTGGGCACCAATTCCGAAGGAGAGAGCAGTGAGGACGGTAGCGTAGTGCATTTTGAAAATACAACGAATGGTTGGTAAGTGTGTTTGCTGTTGGGTTGGAGTAGAGAGGTGATGGTGAGTATGTGTAGAAGAAGATAAAAGGCAGAAGCTTTACCACTTTTATACTAATATCTTCTTAACCTTTGTAACATATGATACCACGAAGGATCCGAAGATGCAAATATGTATGCCTCTATTCGGAAGTTGACAGGGATTACAATAGACTACTTCCCACGGAAAAATTATATCTAATTGTCCGAGGCTCGCTGGGCAGGCTGAGACTCTGTACACTGTAATCTAGAACAAGAAAAAAATAAAACATTTCAGAGCCTTATACCGGAGACCAGTACTAAGTAAGTAGGTGCTAGGAGCACTTACCTCACTAATAGGATGGCAATCCTAGTACACGGTAGATATGCTCACTGGAGCCCCTGAATTTTTGTATATGCACAGCCTAAACCTGCTGCCCCCAGTTTAACTAGAGCCTGTCGGGGTTGCGACTGGTTAGCTACCACTTTGGAGGACTGAAGGCATCTTCGATGTAACTGTGGCAATTCTTCTTTGAGATTGATCAGTACAGGTATTCGAGTTTTTGATATATAACTGATGGTAGTTAAGGTAATATAACAATTAATGGTACTTCTTCTTTCGAAAAAAACTATACTTGTAAAGTAAAATGCCTAAGATGCTATGGCTTCCTCATTAAACCAAACCCAAGTCGTTACATAAAGAGGTGCCTTTAGACCTACCTTCAAAAGAAATCTAGACTGACGGGAAACCCACTCTGCCCCAGCTCAAGACTCAGATATCCTCGGAGAGATGATTAGCCTGATTCCCTCTGACAATGCACTGCTAGGCTGGATACAAAAGTTCAAAGGTCTAGGTGTACTCTGTTCTGACTTCTCCATATTATTAACCCGCATAATCGGAGATATAATCAAATCGGGTAAGCTCTTGGCGAAGGATTGCCGGTACTAGATTTCGCTAGGAAGGCATAAACACTTGGACCCTCAATACGAGATGCGAAAAGACTAGGCAGTTCATGTAAACGCATTATCAGTTAGTTTAAACATACGTTGCACTGCAATGACATGCGTAGCCGTTAAAACTCGTATCATTTCTATGGGAACCGTTCTGCGCATAGCCGAAAGCCTTGCGGTTACTTCCACGAATGCAACCGTCTCCTCAACACGGGCACTGCAGACCTGTCGCCTGGCTGGTCGAAGATGGGAGTGTCCCGGGATGAGATACATTAATAAACATTGAACAGTAGGCACCTCGATTGTTAGAACATGTTGTCGATGCAGCTCTTAGTTTGCTGAGAGGCGCTGTGGGATGATATAGTTGTCACAGTGATACTGCTAAGCTCGTGCTGTAAAGTCCTTAGCCCATGGATACCAGACATTAGAGAAATTATATGTGTTTACAAAATTAACGTCTTTAGATGAAGTTGTTATAGTTGAAAACTTGTTTGGCGGTTCGTACAACACTTATTATTAGTTGAAATATTAGAATGGTGAATGCAATACGAGATGGAAAGTGGTCGATACAATAAATCGCTAGCCAGATGTTCTACCCTAGCACCTTCCCAAGCAATAATGATACTGCGGCTAATTACAGCGCCCGTAACCCTTTTGACTAAAAAAGGGAGTTAGCACCGCAACCCGAAATGAACATCGTAAGATGAAGAACTTACCATCCAGAACCACAATGGCCGCTAGTTGTTCCGCAAAAGCCGCTAGGTCCACAGCATTGGCCATTGAATGGGCCACCAGCACATGTAAGGCCAACTTTGCTACCGCAAGTACTGTCAAGAGAAGGGATGTCTTTAGTAAGACATGCGCTAGAAGCGCTCTTTTGACTAGAGAAGAGCAATGTTAGCAAAAGATGAAGTTATGATTCGTGTCAAGAAGATAAACTTACCATCCCTGACCACAGTGAGTCGCAGTGCTTCCACAGAATCCATTGGAAGAGCAACAGTTTCTAAGACCAGAGCCAGCACATGTCTTGCCGTTCCTGGAACCGCACTCAGAGTCGGCTGAGATACCAGTGCAGAGACCAAACGCAAATTGGCAACCTGTGCGGCAGAAATCATCACCCTTTCCGCAGTATCCGTGCTGGGAGCAACAATCACCAAAAGTGCTGCCCTTGCAGGTCTTGCCATTCTTACCACAGAAACCGTCAGTAGAGATGGCGCTGGCAGCGGCATTGCAAGTACCAAAAGCACTCTGGCAACCGGCATCACAGTGATCCTTCTTATCATCACACCAGCTACCGACAGAACAGCAGGGGCCAAAAGTGCTACCCTTACAAGTCTTGCCGTTGAAGCTTCCGCACCGGCCGTCAACTGAGACACTGCCGGAATCAGCCTTGCAGGTACCAAACTTGGTTTGACATCCTGCACCACAATGTCCATCCTTTCCACAGTAGCCTTCAGCAGAACAGCAATCACCGAATGTGCTTCCTTTACAGGTCTTGCCATTTGTACCGCAGAAGCCATCGGTAGAGATGTCAGTTTCGGCGTTGCAAGTACCAAACTTGGTCTGGCAGCCTGCCTCACAATGTCCATCCTTTCCACAGTAGCCTTCAGCAGAACAGCAGTCGCCAAATGTGCTTCCCTTGCAGGTCTTGCCATTCTTGCCGCAGAATCCGTCGGTCGAGACATCTCCGGCGTTGGCTAGAGTACAATTACCAAAGCCCGCTTGGCATCCGGCGCCACAATGGTCTGCCTTATCGCCACACCAACCATCAACGGAACAGCAGTCACCATAGCCAGAGTCCGGACAGATTTTGCCATTAGAACCACACTGACCATCAATAGTGATGTTGCTGGGAGGACCGCATGTTCCGAACGCGGGGTCACAGAGGTTGCCGCAGTGGGCGGCAGACTTGCCACACCAGCCCTGAGTCGAGCAGCAATCTCCAAAGGTACTTCCACCACAAACGAACTTATTTGTGCCGCCGCAAGAACCGTCAGGGGAGACACTACCAGGGCCTGGGGGAGCTTCAGGAGCAGGCGCAGCAGCATTGCAGTTCCCAGCAATTTTTTGGCTTGTTACGTGTTAGCTATGCGGACGAGATATGAGATATAAGTCAAACTTACCAGCCCTCTCCGCAGAATTTGCTAGATCGCCCACACTGGCCATCTTGGGAACAACACGCACCCCAGACAGGACTGCAGACAAAGCCAGTGGTACCTCCACAGGTACCATCAGGAGTGACTTCACCAGTCTGCCATGGTGACAAGGTCGCAGTGGTGTCTGACTGTGCTTCGACAAGAGCCGGCAAGAGCCACAAGAGTCCAGCGACCTTCATTTTCAACAAAGAGTGTATGAAGGAAGGTTGGGAGGATTTGTTGGTGCTGAAGTTGCTGGTGCCCAATATCACTCATCACTGACGATATAAACTATTATATATCCATATACCCTTTTTGGTTCAGTTGACGAGAAACGGAGTAATTTCATTTGTCGCCACTTTCATCGGCAGAGTCGGAAGGATCGTCCCAATTGGGCTGCGAACCCCTTGCCCTTGACTGCCTTTGCCCCGTCCCGCCGGGGCCGATCCGCAGTCCAAGATCCGTAGTGCAGGAAGACTTTTCCACGAACCTCGTCTGGTAGCATCCACCATAGTCTATGCGATATATGATATGCTTGTAAAACATCATGCGGCGAGTCTCTGTAAGGCAGACTAAAAAGTCCTATGTGGAATTCACGCAGTATTGCTTTTGTGTCAGGGAGAAACCTCAACTGTTCCACAACTTAGCCTTGAGGTGGCGAGCGGTGGGTGAGTCGGCTGACCGTTGCTATTCTTTAAAGTTGTTTAACTTCAATTTTTAGGGTTCTGAGACACCCTCGATATTGTATCTAAAGATGGATATCGGATCTTATTATATAGTAGCTTGTAGGTGCTCAGCCTGTAGCATCAATAAAGTATCACTCCCCGATGATGTTGGTATCGGTATCGTAGAGGAATTGGAAAACAAGGCATTATCAAGTTCACCTTTGAACCTTTCCGGAAGCCAAAAATTCGTCCCCTGCATAAGCACCATTCGGCCCGCTTATAGCGCAGACTGGCCCAGGAACCCTTTTCCTCCGATTGCTCCACTCGGAGAGAACCGAGCGGTGGGTGGCCTTATGCCAAGCTGTGAAATAGCATGTATTGGAATCCTAAGCTTAACTCGAACCAGCTGGGTTCCGGCACTTTGTCCTGCCGGCCAAGGCCGAGATAGACTTGGCACTACTCGCGATGGTAGGATAGTCCTGTCTACGATGTGTGGAGACATGTATGAAGTTTGCTAGTTGAGGCTCGCGAGTCAACTGTCGAACCTTTCTAACCACCTCGTCGTTCAGGAAATAAGGAACCGCGATAGAAATCCACTACCGAGGCTATAGGTCAACTTGCTATGCCTTTTCAAGAATGCCATGCCGAAGCAAAATAGGGGCAGGGCTGTTGTAACGTAGTATGGTAATCGGCGATCTGATTTATCGCTCAGATAACTGGGTCATCAACTCATGGGCTTTGTGGATGCTGGGCTCGGGTGCACTACCTACATGTTGATTTTACGGATTTCGGACTCAAGGGTTGCTATGCGTGTAAATGTGAATATATATATAATCAGTGACATGCCCAACTAAACATAGTCTATGCAGACACAACGACAAGTGCCATTTACCGTAACATTGTTCGGTACCATGGTGTCACGATTTCCGAACATCGCCTTTTTGGCGGTCGCTCTTTATTTCTTGTGTCTTGTAACTTTTAGCAGTGCTGATACCACACATCATCCTCATGGGAGCCATGCTCGCATACACCGTCGTAATGTCATCAGTAAGACCTCTCTCCTTCAACGCTTTGTCGCTCTTTACTTTGGATGCCAGTAAAAGGCATGATACTAACTATTACCAATAGCCAAGGCACCCGCATGGGCCAGGAGAATTACCAACAGCCCAGGTCATCAAGACCCTGCCAAGGCTCCCCCCAGCCTGACTGAAGATGTCGAGCTTTCTGCCGGCAAAGCTACCAGCCTTGAGCAGTACTACAAGGATGCCAAGAACGCTTCTGAATCTCTCATCGGTGTCACTCCTAATAAGTCTCGCAACTCGCGCCGCTCTCTTGAGAGGCGTGGCAGTGGTGCGCTGTACTGTAAAGATGAGCCTTGTGCCGACGATAGGTGAGTGGATTATTTGACATACAATCGAGGTTCAGAAATGAGTTTATCTGACTGTTATCAGCTGCTGTGGCCCGGACGGTATCTGTGGTTACGGTCCTGACTTCTGTGGCGATGGATGCACCTCCAACTGCGATGCTACCGCTATGTGCGGAGAGTATAGTGAGGAGGGTGAAATGCCTTGCGGTATGAACCTCTGCTGTTCCTCGTCGGGATGGTGTGGTGTAGGTTTTCCATGTCCCGTCCTAGGCCCTCGTATTGACGCTCACCAGACCACTGAAGTCTTTTGTGATAATGCTGATCCCCTCCACAAAACTCTGCCTTGCCAGGCCGGTTACGGATCCTGCAACATCGCCTCCTCTCCTTCATGCGCCAAGGGTGGTGGCAGCACCAACGGACGAACTATTGGCTATTATCAGTCTTGGAACGTGCGCACCCGAAAGTGCGACACCAAGACTCCTAAGCAGCTCGACACTAAGGGCTTCACCCATCTTTTCTACTCTTTCGCTTTCATCGACCCTACCTCTTTCAAGATCACACCCGCTCACGATGATGATGCCAATCAGATGCGTGAATTTACTGATCTGTCTAAGGATGGCAAGCTTAAGACCTGGATCGCGGTGGGTGGTTTCGATATGAGCAACGAGGAGGCTGCTACCCACACCACATGGAGTGATATGGTATCTACCAAGGCCAACCGCGCTGCCTTCATCGAGTCAGCTCGTGACTATATGGATGAGTATGGCTTTACCGGTATTGATCTTGACTGGGAGTATCCTGGCGAGCCCAAGCGTGGCGGTCGCAAGCTTGCTGATACCCGCAACTTCTCCATGCTCCTCAGGGAGATGCGTGCTGCATACGGCGATAAGTATGGCATTAGCTTAACCCTGGCTCCCGATTATTGGTACCTTCGCTGGTTTGATGCTAAGGCTATGGAGCCTTATGTGGACTTCTTCGGATTTATGGCTTATGGTAAGTTAATAACTTACTTCTCGAATAGATATTCAAGACTAACATGGTTACCAGATCTTCACGGTTCGTGGGATTCTGATGTTAGAACACTCGGAAAGATTATTCGCGGCCAGGCCGATATCCGCGAAATCGGCAACAACACTATTCCCCTCTGGTTTGATGGCCTCGATCCCAAGAAGATCAACTTCGGTCTCGCCATGTATGGACGCGGTTATACTGTCGCTGATAAGAGCTGCAACGCCCTTGGATGTAGCTTTGCCGGCCCTAGCAAGAAGGGAGAGTGTACTGACTCTGACGGTGTCATGTCACTTGGCGAGATTAAGAACCTCATTAAGAACAAGAGTGTCAAGTCGACCTATCTGAAGGACGTTATGATGAAGCAGGTCACTTGGGATGATCAATGGATTGGATATGATGGTAGGATTCCCAGCTCATGAATCCATCAGTGCTTCCTTTCTAACAATCACTTCAGACGAAGAGACCTTTGCTTACAAGAAGGCCTGGGCCGATGGTTACTGCTTTGGAGGTACTATGATCTGGAGTATCGACTTCCAAGCCAGTGGCAGCTCCTCGTAAGTGGCACAGCTTGAGACTCTAGTACTCTTTCGGATGCTGACCTGTTGTTCATTAGCGGTAGCGGTTCTGGCTCCGATAAGGGAACCGTACCTGCATTGCCCGCCACCGAAGGCACAACAATCCCTAAGGAGCTGCAGAAGAAGGATCTACCCGATTGCAAGTCTGGCATGCTATGGAGCACAGTCAAGGACATGGGTAAGTTCTGGTACGATTCTGGTGCTGAGCAATGGATAGAGGAGTACATCAACGCCCAAAATGATCACACCAAGTGGGCGCAGAACCTCTACCGAGATCTCTTCAAATATACCGAAGACGGCGTGTCAGCAAAAGACTTTTCGTGCCAGCAGCCTGGAGATCGGTGCGATCATGGAAAGAGTTGCAGTAAGTCTTTACCCAATGCTTTCGGCCCCGAATGCCATACTAATGAAACCCACAGAGGACTTCAACGACTTAGGAAAGGGCTCACTCTTCTACGTGTTTGAGTCACTGGAGAACTGGTACACTTGGTGGAACCAGCTTTCCCACGAGTTCACTCAACAAATGGATGCCACGGCCGGTCGTGTAAGCACTATAAGAAAGGGCCTCAACATCAAGCCACAGTCACCATCCGCAGAACTGGACGCTTTTAGCATCTTAGGTGCGGCGTTCAGTATTGCGAGTGCTGCTGGCACACCTGTCAACATGGTGGCAGGACCTTTGGCAGGTATCAGCGGTATAATGTATATGGCTTCTGGTACACAAGGTTCCGGCCCAGTCCCGCCTAACGACGATGTTGATGCTGAAGGCGAGCTCCAGAACTTCATCACTGATACCAGGGACCTTTTTCTCAATGGGCTCAAGACTCTCATGGCCGCAGAGGTCGGTAAGCCAGGCCAATCACAGAATGCTATCCCCGAGAATATGCGCGTTGGAGATGCCAAGTACAAGAACCCAGCTGTCCGGGTGCTGGGATGGGGAAGTTGGCTCACAGATAACCCTCTACAGGGTATGGATGCGATTGTCGCACGCATGAGGGATAACATGGTAAGTTGATCCTTATAACCATACAGCCTTCTCCAAATACTAATGCATCATGTTCTGTAGGACAAGGCAGTGTTGTGGCAGATGGCCAGGAGATGGAGAGGTCTCTATGCCGTCGTTCGAGACGACATCTCCGAGGCCAGGTGCAGGAGCCAAAACGGCGGAAAGGACAGAAACAACCAATGGGATGACATTGGCCATCGATGTCTTGATATTCTTGCCTGGTACCCTAAGAATACGGGAGTTACCTTTGGCGGTAACAAAGACATCTACTTCGCTTGGGATACATGGGGCATGGACCCGCTCAAGACTATACGCAACGCCGTCAACTGCTGGGAGGGCAAGGATGGCCACGTTGGCACGCCGGATACCAGCATTGGTTCTTTGACAAGCTCGAGTCCCTACGACCTTCCTTGCTTCTTCGCCATGCCTGTCCTCAGGGGCAACTACAGTAACGTTGGAAAGGGGTCCCTCTGGCTTGCTGACAACTTCCCTGGCCAGCAGGGACAGGCCGGCAAGCTTTGGCCTAAGTCCAGGTGCAAGGAGTATAATCAACAAGTGCATAATCAGAAGGGTGCAACCAAGGACTGCTCCGACCTTGATGTTACTGATGACGAATATGCCTAAGGGGCTGTTTCGTCTTTCATCAACTTTCTCTGAAACCAACATGGCTAATTTGCTATTTGTTTTCTCATATCATGTACTTTTTCAGTTTATGCACTTACTAATATGACCCTATGGGAAGATTTCACTTGTGATTCCTCTCATTATTTCTGTCGTTCAATCTATTTAGCTCCCACTTTGTTATTCGAAGGAAGGCTAGTTTCTTCCATGTAGCAGGTTAAATATATATTTTACTATCTTGAACTTAACAAGTAGGCACTTTGGACTTGCATGAAATATCTATATTGAGCTTCAAATAGGCTGAGTCTTGCCTATTGTGACTGGGACAACAATATCGAAACTGATGATAGGGATCAAGACTATTCTTCGAATGACAACAGCCGGAATAAGGTACTTACCACGTAGAACTCAGAGAAATAGTAGATGAACTTATCCCATGAATAATCACCACTATCACTCCTACTTCTATAGTATACAATTGTCTGACTGGCTCTAAGTTTAACCTCTTCTACCTGAGAACTAAGTTTCTCAACAACAATAAAAAAACCATATGTATATAATTGACCTTGATAAGATCTTGCGAGATGTAAAGGGCGTCTTTACTGGTTCTGTGAGCGTCGTCCATCAACTTATGAGCTACAGACAGGACTTCCTTCTTGATCCATTAATACTTTGGCTTGTCATCCTCGTCGACAAAACCCTTGCGATGACTTGATAAGTTTGTCTGCACTTCAGAGCAATCGCTAACGTTAGATAAGGCCATATCACCAGTCCAGATACACTTTTCGAGATCCCCCTCCGTAGCATAAAAGCCCATTTTATAGCATTTGCTGATACCACGCAAATACGAAAGCAATTTCTTTCAAAGCTCCAGAACCACCTGTTACAAGCCTGAACCAACCCCAAGCACCACACCAGTCCCTATGGATCTCGTGGCCTGCTGGGACACCAACGTGGTGGAGACACCCTGTTAAACTTTCTCGCTAGGGGCCTGGAGGAGTGCTGATTTGGGGTTGCCATGTGCCCTGTTACTTGAGCTTTGCATATTACTTAGGGAACTTGATTGATAAAGATGATTGGCCTACACTAGGTGGTGTGAAGGATCAGTCAGTCGTCACAGCAAGGCTCGACTTGAGGGAAAAACTCTTTCCGATAGCTAGGTTTTGGTTATGCATTTCAGCTAATAGATTACTAGCTAAGAAAAGGGCAGCTTAGTTAATCATCGTTTTAAATAAATTTTGTCTAGCCAAAACTTGAGTCCAACGTTCACAATATGGAAAGGGGTCCCTTTGTGCTTGTTCATCAACGTAACTAGATGAAAGCATCATACTGAGTTGATCTGTGGCTTATGATCTATGTAAAATTGTGGTTTGTAAACATCTCCTGACGATATAACTGAACATCAATAGACTATGAGCTACTGTACTGAGGTTATGTTAAGCTCCAGATCTGCCTTCATGCCCATCTACATTTTCGCTATATGTCAGAACCTACAATAATATGCGGAAATCATTATAAAATAAGCGAGGGATTGCAAACCACCTTTCGTTCCTTTCTTGAAGAAGTCATGCTTAGACAATTCTTCCATGCTCGGTCCAGGATCCAACAAACTGAGTATATCGACAGCTTCAGGGGACCAGCGATCCAAATTGGATGGACCAACTCTGGCTTTGGGGTCCCCCTTTGTATCCATGAGCTTCAAAGAAATCCTACAAAAAGATTCCATGAATATCTTAGTCTCGCCACCTAGCTTACATTCCTTAGGATTACCGATCTTGACCCCACCAGCGAGGTTGATGAGAACTCCGGCACAGGTGATTGACTCGGGCATAAGTCCTTTACAGCCAGGTGATCAGAGCTAACGGTACCATCATAGTGGAGATCATTGGCTTCGCAGCCCGATGCAAGTTTGGTTTGGAGAGTCCTGATTGAACCATGGGTCCTTATGTCATGCAATCTATACTCCTTCTTGTGGCGCCTGCCCTGTTCGCTGCCACTGTCTATATGGAACTTGGTCGAATAGTCAGATTGCTCAATGGAGAACCTTATTTGTTGATTCCGACTGGGTGAGTGACCAACATCTTCGTTACTGGGGATATCCTATCATTTCTTGTTCAAGGTGGAGATAAGCTGAATGTCTTTTAGTGATCTACTGGCAGAATCTAATGTTTCGACAGATCAGTTCAGAGTAGCCGACTGCAGATTGAAGAGCAACGTATATCGGGATCATATCCAAGCTCAGCTGAAATACCCCAGCACTATGGAACCTTTGTTGTCTCATTTTATACATGAGCCAGGATATTTATCTTTGGTTAGAGTCTAGAGACTAATCTGGCAAAGCATGTTTGCCCAGATTCTCATCAAATCGATGGAGAATCGTGGGGAACAAGATTTCCCCGTCCAATAAGTGTAGATGATTCCCCAAAATCGATTTTCTCTATTGCCGGACCTTCTGAATTAAGGATCCGGATGAGTGCCGTGCACTCCGAGTTACTAAATCGGGGACCCTGTTCTAATGCCGTCTATGCACTTTGGTCAGCTGCTAGCTCCCAATTATATTTTCCACCTCTCGATCTTTGTTCCGTTGCATATAGATCTATGGACTTATTATCCTCGATTTGATCATAAATATCTGAGAAAATGCCGCTATGTTTCTTGGAGTAGAACCTTCAATTGTCAATCTGTTTAAGTTGATATCAAAATGCATTTTCTAACCTTACTCGGCACAGTATTGCTTGCAGCGCCTGTCGAGGCTGCAAAGCTACTGATAAGTTCTGATAGCACTACGGCAAATTATGCTACTGGGAATGCTCTACAAGGGTAAGTAATTCCAACCAGGTTCGAAATCATCACATTCTCATTCACGGCTATAGTTGGGGCTATTATATCGAAGACTACCTCGATCTGACTGTTTCAAATCTTGCCCGGAATGGCCGCTCGACAAGATCGTTCATTAACGAGGGCCTATGGAGCACCTTACTTTCCAGTACAGCTTCAGGTGACTTTGTTCTCATCGAGATGGGCCATAACGACGACGGTGATCCCGCAACATCTGACCGGGCCACCCTCCCCGGTACCGGCGAAAATACCGTCACCGTCACCACAACCACCGGCACTAAAGAAGTTGTGCACACATTCGGCTGGTATCTACGCAAGATGATTGCCGACGTCAAAGCCAAAGGTGCAACGCCTATTATTTCCGGTATGGTCAACCGTAACTACTGGACGGGAAACACGCTGCAATCAAACTGGGCCTTTGCGAACTACGCTCAGAGCGTGGCCAAAGCCGCAGGAGTTGAATACATCGACCACACCAAGTATTCGGTGGCTTTGTTCCAAGCGATGGGTCCTACCAAAGCCAAGACTTACTTTCCTAACGACAACACACATACTAATTGGGATGGTGCTAAGTTGAATGCGCAGACTTTTGTTCAGGCTGTCAGGTACAAGTGTGGTGGCACAAGCTTGCTTAAGAAGTATATCAACTCAGCTGGGAATGCTATCAAGACTCCTGCTCAATTGGCATGTTAGTTGGAGTTTGTTCTGTGTAAGGCTGGATGAGCTACGATTAGTTCCATTACAAGTTTGATCACTCTGTATATACTGGTAGAAATAGAGAACCGCTGGAGTGCGTTATATATGAGTGGAAAAACAAATTAGTCATTTCAGAAAAGCAACCAAATAAGAGTACAAATCAATTCCCTCTCGGACTGATAATCCAGCTCGTCTATACCAACGCGTTTTTCTCTGACACCTCGAGTACTTAATTGGTTCCTTCTCTTGCTCATTAGCCATGTGGTAATCCAAAGAGACTCTCAATGTAGGATGCAGGTCGACCTCTCGAGCCTCTCCTGTATGATCCAAGTCTCTTTACATAGCAAAATTTCACCTCGTTATCCTGCGTGGACTGAAATTCTGCTGAGTGCTAAGTCAATCTTCTATGTGTTTGACACACTCTTCCAATCCATCATATCTTCTTGACTTGAAAGGTATTCATGTAGTCTGTCATCCCAAACTATTCAGCAATAAGTTTCGTCGAAGTTGAAGCATTGGCCTCTTCAGAACTGGCCAGTCGCTTCGGGGCAAGTTCTATCGTCGAGTCCTGCGAATGGCGTTGAAAGTTGTCGGGGTACCAGATATAAAACACGACCACGACCAAGAGCATCAAAACCGAATGAAACACAAACGTCAACCACTCTTTCTTCTGGGGATATCCTTTTCCCTCTATAAAAAATTCAATCACTCTGAAAATATTCTGCACGAGAGTAAGGACTGAGGTGATGTAAAGCACATACAGACAGGGCTCCCACGCAACTTCAACTGGGATACTCGTGCACCGCAGATGAGCTCGGAATCGCCCATGAAAGATAACGCAGCAGATGATAAAGGCGACGAAAAGCAGAATCTGGGCGATCAGGCCGGTGATAACAATTATGTTGCGAATGTGAGCGAGTTTTTCGTTGGCTAATAGCCCACCGACGTTGCCCTGGATATTGAACGTGATGAAATCTCTCAAAACGAATAATCGCGTAGTCCAGCGAACAGAGATAACAGAGCAGTTTTCTTCCCCGATAGCTTTGACCAGTCGAGAGTAGACCATGTATAGCGTCGCGGCGAAGAACACGGGGGGTAAGAGGAGAAATAGTGCTTGCATAATGTAGATGGGCAGGGAATCGGTAGCGTTCCAGGCCAAAGCTCTAAAGAAGTATCCAAATACATCGGCTGCAGAGAAGTCTTAGAGATGTAGAAAGCGGGCAGTAATTTGGAAGACGTACGAACACCTCCAATGAAGAAAGGCAAGCAGAACCATCGTTTAGGCTTGAATATCCACCATCGGTGAGCCACCGTGGCGATGGTGAAAAGAATAGTAAAGGGGATTGAGCCCGCGAGACTGGGCAAGTACTCACACAGATAGTAGACACCCTTCTAAGATTGACGAGTCGGTATTTTGTATTAATTAGGAAATACGAGGTCGTGGTTTATGGAAAAGATGTGATTTGCTGTGCGCGTAAAATGGTCTACTTATCGCCGGATTTGCTAGAGGAAATTTTGGAAATCGATGCGATTGAATTCGAGTGAGTTAGATCTGGGACAACATACACGCTTATATAAAACATCAATTGTATCCTGAACCATACCCTGCCAGACTTCTCAGACCCTTTACTGACACGCGTGTTGTGTATTGCGCGCCAAAGAGTCTCAATCCTCCAGGGTTAGCAGCTCAGCTTTCACTGGAAAAAGGACAGGGTACCAAGAACACGCGTGTTATCTAAGTAATTGCAGGGTAAAACGAGAAGCCTTACCTGTAATGGCCTAGTCTGACAGGGACCAGATGTCAATCATTGTCGACGAAACAGGGCATTTTGCCGACAGTTTGAGCCTCTGAGGCGATCATGTCCCGCACCTCAAATCACTCAAGTCTGTTTTCACATTCCTTGTTCACGCGTATGTTGAAACTTGCCATCGATAAGATTAACAAAGACCTTGCGGCCTGTGATCGTTGAGCTGAACGAGGTCCACGTCTGATCCCCAGCTATTTCTGTGTACCAATCTCGTTGCCCACAGCATGTTTCGTCGCAGCCACAAGAAGTCAAAGAAGAGCTGTTTGCAGTGGTGGGTCTAATTCGTACTAAGCCTTGTCAAATTGCGACAAGCTAATCAGTGTCTTCACATCAAGCAGCGCCATGTTAAAGTACCTACCACGCATCGTTGAGATGACTAACACACGTGTTTATATAGTGCGATAAGGGTCACCCCGTTTGCCTCCTCTGTACCATGACAGGGCGAGACTGTAGCTTTACCTCCCAACCGACCCAGCTCAGCGAACCTACCCCGACCTCTGGCGCTTCTTTTCGAGAGGAGTCGCTTTTAAGGGCATGCAACAACCAAAGGTCAGCCAGCGTCACACCGACATTAGAGTCCTCCACTCCCAGTAGCAATGAACCAACAAACATCCATTTAGTCTCAGTGATAACATCGAAACTTTCAGGCTACGTTCACTGTCTGTGTAAGGGGAAGCATAGAGGCACCTTACCTTTTACACCAGGTAGTGGCTTTCTCTGCCAGGCACCTAGCAGCGATACATCACGATCGCTCAGAACGGTAACTTCATCGAGCTATTGGCTTGCAGACGCAAGCTGTGTCCCTCTTCAACTCAACTCGACGCCATGTCGATCGGTCAAATTGCGTTGTCGTATTTTTATTCCCCGTGACGCTCAGGCATAACCCTAATAAAGGCACCATACAAGCTTCTTTCTCGCGCTCTGGTTATGTGCTCTCTCGTGGCTCCTCCCCCTCTTCACCAGAAGCGTGCTTTTGTTCCATCTACCAAGATCATCCACCTCAGCACTGAGACCATAACACAACACTCCTGTCACAGCAGAGCAACAGAAATCTTTGGTGCAGTCGCAAGTATGACATCGCAGGCCGAGCAAGACAAAGACGCCTGTTTCGGCCATCTACCGACAGAGTGTTTATGCGAAGTCTTCCGCGTTGTCGACCTAGTCTGCCTCATTGCACTCAACCAAACCAATTGTCGCTTTCGAGAGATCATCAACACGGAGAAAGTCCACTTTGCACAACTGTTTGTGGCGTTGGAATTGCTTCCCGCTTTTCAAGGCTCCGATCCTCCGCCTCCGTTGAGAAATGTCCGTGTTGAGCCTCTCTGGAAGGCAGGGGATTGGGAAACGACACAATGTGCCTGCAGCGATTGTCTCCGACTGCTGTCCCACATAGACTTTGGCAACGAATCTATCTTCGGCTCAAGATATGAGAAGTCAACTCCTGGAACATCGGCTGCCGAGATTGTTACTGTATGGGAGCCGTTTCCGCATTCACTTCCGAGTGAAGCTGAAGACACCCCTGGCGAGGAAGTGGGCAGCAAGTGCTGGCTTCGAAAATGCAACGAGTGGCTATTCCAGGGAGGGGAGTTACATCAGCCATCGACGATAAGGCCGCTATGGAATGTTACTTGCTGTACCCCAAAATTCCCCATTATGCAATCCTGACATGTCAAGTTTGAGATAAATTTGGATCGGTACTGTCCCGGTCTCCTAGACCGCTTGCAACATAAAAGGCCGGACAACACTTCTTTGGCCCATTTCCCAGTATTTCAGGACCGGCACTGAACTATGTTGATGACGCGATGTATAAGATGCGAGCGCTGGCAAGAAGTGCGCGAGTTTCGCGTTGGGGGATACCATGGAGAGTATATTGCCTCAGGCGTGATGAAGCGCTTTAACGCTGGGCCTTTCGCTTTCGGGATAAGCAGTGGAGCTTGCTACACAATGTTATGGAAGAACTTGAAGGATATGAGTTTCCCAGCAGTTATGATAGCGGGTTTTGCAGCAGCAGAGAGCATCAAGGCAATGTGGGTAGGTTGTGGAAATATGGGGATCGCCCTGGTCCTGAAGGTTTCGCTGGGAATGGTGTTTTATGGCCGAATACCGGACTGAATGTACGTTGTATTATGTTATTACTAATGAGGATTGAAACAAACTAATTAAACAGACATTAGTAAGATCATGAATGAATACAAGGGTTGGGACTACACAGACCTCTTGGTTCGTCTGATCCCCAGCTACCGAACATGTGCAATGCTGACCATGGTTCTCCAAAATCTATAGCTCAACCCTTGCATTTACAATTTCAACAATGTTTGTTGTCATATCAGCAGTTGGCTTTCATCCCATCTTTTACATAGGCTATCACCAGACTGATGTGATTAGAGCCAAAGCATGTGCTTTATCCACGCCTTATTTCTGTCTATCAAAGGCCGTGTTGCTGACAAGCCGATATTTGTAGTCTCATAAGCCTAGCTGGGTCTCTAGATTAGCACTTTTGAATGATTCGCAGGTCGATTTCGTAGACTGGTCCTATCGTTCATGATTCCAGGCACTTCAGGTAGTTGAAGACACATACAGTTTGTCCCGATAAACTGGCACTCGGGATGTTAAGTTTAGCTTTGATGGCTAGCAATTGTTGGGGAAACAGTCGTTGATACCAGGGATAATGAATAACATGTGGGAAGTCATCGACAGATGAGTGGCAAGGGTCTTGCTTGTATCGAAGACACCAAATTTTTCATGATAGTCAGAGGTCCAGGCATCAAAGAAAGGACAGTGTCCAAGGTAACAAGCACCCACATTGATCTAGCTCCTAGATATATTGCTGGTCTGGAAGACAATCTTCGTCCATCGAAGAATGATTGTCGGGGCCTCATTGGTGAATGGACTGAATCAGTTGATCAGGTCATCAGCAAATCCAGGAGAGTAGCCAAGGAGATCATCAACATTGAGTTCTGGAGTACCATCAACAATGGCGGTCTTCCAAATTTTCAGGCTATGTCACCAACTTAAGCTTACAAGACGTTGCTAATGGTCGGTGAAGAGTCCTGATGGCTCTTCTCGTGCTGGTGCGAGGGCAACGCTCCAGAGCTGTATAACACTGTTGTAAGCCACTGACATGGCGCGTCAGTTGCCTCATGTATGCTAACTAAGTTTGAGGATGATCCTTACGAGCTCACGAATCTGGCAATCAACCCATCGGAGTATCATCAGCGTCTGATTGATCGAGTCAATGGTGTCTTGCTGGTGATTATGTCGTGCAACCAAAAGTCTTGCAGAGATCCTTGGAAGATCCTGCGCGACGATTAGGGAGGTGAGTTCATGAATTTGGAACAAGCAATGAGTTCCGAATCTGACCACTCATTTGCGGCTCTCCCTTGTGTTGGACATCGGCAGTATCTGAAGTATCAGGAGATGTCCAACGAGGGCCCTTACTATCCCCCTGAGTCCACCTCATTGGCATCGCAACACCGCAATAGTACATAAAATTACTCTATCTATTCACTACCTAAAAACCATAACATATTAAGCGGGAGACCCTGGTTAATAAATTCATTCTCAGTCAGACTCCACCAAAGCTGTTCATCCCGTCCACTCTCATCAATTGTGTTGATGTCATTCAAGTCTGATGACCCAGTAGTTACAGAAGGTAGTGAGGCATCTACTGTTGAATTATCTAATGAGTTACCGGAATATATGGCGTCGAGCCGGGGCGAAGGCGCAATCGAAAGCACGGTGGCCTCCTCACCCTCTCTGTACTCAAGTAGCGCTTCGTCACGCGCCATATCAGTTGTTGAAGAGGCGCCTCGTTGCAATCGCTCGACCTTGGCCCAGCGTAAGTCCCGGAAATCATACTCGGCAGCATCTTGGCCGACTAATTGATCTTGACTAGTAGGAACATCAATATCTGTCATTCCATGATTAAAGGTAGTATACAAACCTAGAGAATGCAGATAGGTCGGTATCACTGAGCAAATCTGCACTATCACATCGTAAAACTCGATGGACTGCCTCAACGTGCTTGGTAACTTGTAAGCCGTTTTCCGTACATATCTTCCCCGATACTCACTAGTTGCCTGACAAATTCAGATCGTTTTGCAAGCTCCCTCAGGACAGCAAGAAGGTGAGATAAAGCTTCCGTAAGCTCTGCTGACTTGGGATCAACCGATAGATCTGCTTGGGCCAAGCGACGTGGCTCAAATAGAATAACTTTTTTTGATTGGAATTAGCACACTGACTTGAGTACTTATGAGAAAGTGACAAAGAATCTTACTCTCCAGTGCGACATATGCATGCACTCCTATCTGAGGATCAAAGTTTATACCCGCTTTTAGACCTTCGGATATGAGACCAGCTATTGGCAGAGCATGCAAAATTCTATCTCTTCGTACTTGCGGTATGAGGTCCGTTTTCTCAGGACCCCGTTGATATATGGTTAAGGCAGCACGCCCAAGAATAATGAAAAGATTGTGTCGCAATATATGCAGGAGAATAAAGGTGGTCATTCGATCTCTATGCAAAGCCAAGGTGTTTGAGTTGAATATAAATCGTCCAGGTAGGTCAGTGATAAGCTCTTTAAAACCAGCTTCTAGGGATCCCAGCTCAGTGCAAAGCTGCTCAACTGTGTCTTCCTTATGCGAAGCACGGAAGGCAAAGTGCAAAGCACGTCGACGTGCGGCCGCCGTTCGTAGAAGGTAAGCGGACATGTCAAGGGGTGATCTTTGAGAATTATTGGACGTATTTTTGAGTGAATCTGTAGGGTTAGAGAAAAGTGGCTCGGTCACGCCCATCTCGTTGCTCAAGAATCTAGCCTGCTCGCAGGGAAGTTGTAGACGAAACGTCTTCTCGTCAACAACATGGAAGCCATAACGGCCTCCGTCGGTGACACTGTCTAAGTAAAACGTTGCCCATGCAGTCCTACGGAGAGCTTCGCTTGTTAGCAAAGGGGATAGTCGCATTTGAGATGTGAGGTGTGTTGGGAACGTTCGATCGAAGGTGTGTAGAGACATCATTTGCATCATCCTGAGAGCGTGATTAGCTTCACATGAGTTGCGAGACAGAAGTGAAGACAGCTCTTTTTGGAATATTTACCTTGCGCAAGTGGCACCCAACAACCAGGCAGACGTAAAGTTGCCACGGTTTAAGTCATAATGTTGGGCAAGGAGTAAGCTCTACGTACCACGTCAGTTACGTCCTCTAAGCATCAGAGTCCCATATGACAGAGGTAAGACATCAAGAGTCTGATTATATTCTCACCATCAACTGGATTGCTCCAAAGCCATTGTGGATTCGTGGGACTAGAGCCTTGATGGCTGCATCCGCCCAAGCATCTGCCTTGGACAAATTTTCGGGAGTAGGGGCAGCTGCGAAGCTATTTCTCAAGTTAACAACAATACACTGAAATCATGCAGGCACCTACCGCACTGCGCTGGCAATCATCAATAGGGTCAGCTCTCGTGGAGCCTTGTCCTTCGCCAGCAGGCTGTCAAAATGAAATTGGTGAATGAACTCAAAGTATCCAAAATCTAGACAGCGTCAAACAATCAACTATCTTTCTAGGTTTTCTCGGAAATTGAGCTATGGGATAGGACTCACGATGTACAGATGAGAAGTACAGTTGCACCAGTTCATGAAGCTCCTCGTCTCCCGGTAGCTCTCGTGTTTCCGGGCTTGACTTTGCGCGTCGAAAGCTGAAAGGGGACGATGTTGTGAGGGAGATATTTGGAGTCCTCTCTGGTTCCTGGCGGGTGGAAGATTCTGGTTCGACACTTTGGTAAGATCGTACGCAGTCTATCATGCTGTCATTGCACCTTTGACATACATCGCCGACACTGCCTACGCATTTTAGCTAACGTTAAATAATAGCCCATCGTTAGTGACGGAAAAGCCAGATACACTTCAATTGTTTAGTACACTTACTTTTCTCTCTCTGCAGGCATTGCAAGCCGTCGCATTGGGTCTTCTCGAGAGTCTTGGTCTCCTGTTTAGGGGTGCATGCCAATCACACTTCCTATTTCCCTTGAGGCATTGACCGCATGCGGGCTTTGTTCTATCACATTTTATCTTGTACACGTTTTAGATTTCATCAATAAATTGCTTTATTCAACGGCTTACTTTCCTCAGTCGGCACGTTTGGCACCCCGTACGGCACGGTGCGGTTCTTCTCGTTGTCGCTGGGCTTTTGCTGGAAGTGGATGACACGTCCATATTTCTTGTTCAAAAATCCACATGAAGATTTACAGACATTCAATGATTCATGGGAAGATAGTCGTAAAGAGCGTCTCGGCAAGTTGGAAGGAAGGGAGGATGGAGAGATATTAGAACCGGCGTTGGTGGAAAAAGGAATCCGCTTACCAATGACCGATATCCGAAACCGCTCAGCTCCGTCGATTATGTAATCATTCCAGCTCCAACGTATAGGGTAGTGCCTGTCGCTACCTCCTTGCGATGGTATTTGATCAATAAGTGCATTGGTAGGCTAATTACTAATCCTTTAATATCGGGGAGAATCCCTCAGGGTTACAGTGCTTTATTTCCAGAGAGGCCACTTACTGATTCACAGTCCAACTTTGAATAGGTGTGATTCACGTGATCGTGGACATTTCACAAATAGTACCGGATTAGAAGCATGACACACTAAGGTGACTTTGACTAAGAGACGTCTGTTATTAACAGCGGAAACCCTTCACCACATTGATTGCCCCAGATTTGCCGTTTTGAATCGATCCAGCCAGATTTTTGCCCCCTTCAAGTTGACCAATTCGACACTCCGTGTCTAAGAATGAAATATTCTGAGGGCGGAACGGATTGAATGAAGTTGCAAAGACAGCATCAATCTCTTCTAATGCCCGACCCTGGGAATATTTTAGTAAAAAGTTTGCCGTTTCACGTTGTAGATATCAAACTTACCTTTGTCTCAGGAAGAAAGAAGAAAGTGAACACAAAGGCAAGGGCCGAGATGCCGCCAAACACCCATCCGACACCAAAATGCAAGCCACTGATCATGTATGGGATGATATAGTTTGTTACAAACGCCCAGATAACATTCCACGACGTGCCGAGCGATTGTGTTTTCTCTCGTAGCGCGGCGTTGGGAATCTCGCCTCCAAGAAGGTACGGGATAGACGCACTACCCATCTAGACGTTGATGGTTGTCAAAGAATCTTCGAATTATCAAAAAACGGGATCGCTTACATTGTACCAGAATGTGAAGAGCATAAAAGCGGCTACCACCGTGTTCCTCTCTGTAGTCGTTTTGGACGTCATACCGCCCACACCTGCTAGAACAAACAACCACAAAGTCTGGAAAGTATAACTTATCATGAGAGTATATCGCCGTCTAGAAAGATGTGGATTAGTTTAGTTGTCAGTGTTGGAAATAAATCTAAGAGCATACCCAAGATTATCGACCAGATACATGGCTGGAATAACCGCGAGACAACCAAGAACACTGGTGATGATGGGATAAGTAAAAGCCTGTTCAGCGTAGCCATTTTCCTTGTAAAAGACTGTTTGATAGGTGGAGGCAAATGCTTGACCAGTAGCCTGTTAATTCCCAGTTAGCCATCTCGACCTATGTTTCACTGGTGGTCGAAGAATCTGACTTGTTGGAAGAGATAAAACGCCATAACTATCATAGTTCGACGAAGGTTATTCCTACGAACAAGATCAACCCAAGGACCTTTGTGCACTTGATCTCTTAGAGCGTCTTTGATAGTTATTATTTCGTCGTCGCACCGGCCTTCATCAGCATCGGCTTTGCTTCTCAGTCTGCGGAGGCATGCAGCGGCTTCAGTTTCACGGTCCTTCGAGAGAAGCCAACGTGGAGAATCGGGAATGAAATACACAAAAATGATGAGGACTATTGATTTACAGTATGCGTTAGCAAGCCAGAGTACATTAGTGATATAGCATAGGCAACATACGAGTGGGGAATATAAACTGTAGGCCCGTAACAACCCTCCAGCCTACGCCGTTCGTAGAAGTAGAATATGCTTTGTTTACACCTGCCGCGATGAGTGCACCGGCAGTAAGGAAAAGTTGTAGAGAAATGACAACGAGGCCACGAAAAGGAGCCGGAACAATCTCAGCTTGGTAGGTGCTGCGGTACGGTTAGCCATGGCCGACCTAGGTACAAAATAGAAGCACCTACGTCACATCAACTTCGACAAGACCAACGGAGATGTAGACAATGATACGACCGACGAGAAATTGGGCAAAACGTCCGCTCCCGAAGCCCGTATCTGCAGCGGTAATCTCGACTAGAAGCACGAGGTAAGCTGGCACTCATGACACTTCGAGTCCAGGGACTGCACTTACGTATCACTCCAACAAACGAAGTTATCGAGAGCATAACGAAGACAATGCGGTGGCCGAATCGTTCAATCGCTGACCCGGCTACCAAGCATCCAAGAAATTTGCCGATGAAAGGAATCGAGGATATGATCGAGGTTTGGGACGAGGAAAAAGCATACGACTTTGTTTCGGGGTTGTGCGTGCCAAATTGATTGATGAATCCCTACGCTGTCAGTTAACATTGTATATGGAATATGTAGGATTCCGGCAGACTTACAGGATTAGCAAGAATTCCTCCAAAGCTTCCAGTGTCAAAACCAAAAAGCATGTCTCCAATAAGTAAACAAAAACAAGAAAATACAAGCATCGGGGACAAAGAAGCCCAAGCGGCGCGTTGATTTGCCATGATTGCAGTGTTGTTCAGGGGTCTGTCAATGTTGAGGCAAGACTATAGAATCAAGTGATTTGATATTCTTTTAAACTATTGCGTGGACCAACTGACCCTCATCAAGTAGAGTATGGTCTCGTTTGTGCGAAAAGCCATGTGGATATGGCTCGTCGTAACCTGGTCACGGTATCTTGGATATTTGACACCATAGGCCTATCATTCCTAGAATCTGGGGAAACAAGTACGTCTACTCCGAGCGAGATTTGTGGGGTTCCGAGCGAGGCCCATGTACTCCGAGCGAGCTCCAACTATTCAAGCAAAAAGGCCATCTCGCTCGGAGCGGGGAGTTCGGCGAACTACAGTATGGCTCCGGCCGAGGTCCTGCGTCGGTTCCATCTTCCCATGAGAGAGATTGCGTGCTTTCAAGGGATTCTTGCTAAACAAATAAATAATCCCGAAAAAGGAAGAGCTTCATTTTTTCTGTAATTTGACTTTGTTACTTGCATCTGTAGATCCTCGCCTCAACCCCTGAGTTATACCCTTTGCAACGAACTCATCATGGGCCGCATTGGTGAAATGT
Source organism: Fusarium abutilonis (assembly GCA_021655885.1). Lineage (NCBI taxonomy): Eukaryota > Fungi > Ascomycota > Sordariomycetes > Hypocreales > Nectriaceae > Fusarium > Fusarium abutilonis. Next base: position 42,159 of record JAJJWN010000388.1, read on the forward strand.
CGCCCAAGCGCCCTAATTTTCTGTTCATTCTAGCTGACGACCTTGTAAGTCTCGAGTTCTTTAGCAAAAACTGTAACAAAATCTAATTCTCTTTCACTAGGGTTTCTCTGACATTGGCTGCTATGGATCTGAGATTCAAACACCCAACATCGATCGCCTGGCGTCCGAGGGTATTCGCATGCTCAACCACCATGCAGCCGCTGCTTGTTCACCGACACGTGCTATGCTTCTAAGCGGTACCGATGCACATCTCGGCGGCCTTGGCGTTCTGATAGAGTACAAAGGTAGCGAGCAAGGTGCGAAGCGATATGGTGGAAAGGCTGGGTACGAAGGCTATCTCAATAACGATGTTGCCACTGTGCCTGAGGTTCTTCAAGACAATGGCTATTTCACTGCCATGTCTGGAAAGGTTAGTCAGTTTGGGAAACGCGCCACCTATGAGAGTAAGACTAATCGCAAGTCAGTGGCATTTAGGAATGCGCGGTTCTCAAGGACCATGGCAACGCGGCTTTGACAAGGTTTTCGCCATGCTTCCTGGCTGCTGTAATCATTACGGCTGGGAGCCTGTTCAAGAAAGGTTCCCAGTAGGTGGGCGTCCGATCCACGCAGAGGATGGAGAGAAAGTAGACATGTAAGTTCTGATACTGTAGTTTGGAAAGCTGCCATCTTTGCTAAGAGCACACAACACATCCTGCTGGAGAGACATAGCTGATGGAAACGATACATAGAAAACCTAACAAGACCGAGGACCCGGACGGCTTCTATTCGACTGATTACTACACAGATCGTTTGATTGGATATCTAAAAGACCGATCAAACACAAATAAAGCGAAACCCTTCTTCTCTTTTCTTCCTTATACCGCACCTCACTGGCCCTTACAATGTTCCAAAGCACAACGCGATAAGTAGGTTCTTGGTCCCTACTGAACTGACATATCAAGACTGATAAGTATTCATCCAGATATCACAGAATGTACGATGAAGGACCATACGCATTACGGGAACGCCGATTGAAAAGCCTTGTTGAACTGGGTATCATAGACAGCTCCGTTGTCCCCCATAAGGTTGAGACAGAAACCATGGGTGTTGGGGAGTGGGAAAATCTCACAGAAGATGAGAAGAAGCTATCGAGCAGAGCAATGGAAGCATATGCGGGTATGGTAGATTCGATCGATGTCAACGTCGGCAAAGTCATGGAATACCTCAAAGAAACAGGAGAGTATGATAACACGTTTATCGTCTTTATGAGTGACAATGGAGCGGAGGGAGCTGCGTGAGTATTACCTGATGCACCTGATGCACAAATTTGAATTAAATGCAGGCTGACACGAATGATCTCGTTCAATATGCAGTATGGAAGCTGTTCGTAAGTGAATCCGCAACCATAGATCTTGTCTAGCCGAGCTGATCATTCACCATTCTAGCGGTTATGGGTAACAAAATTACTCGAGCAATTCATCAGTACTACGACAACTCGTATGAGAACATTGGTAGCTGGAATTCATTCACTTGGTAAGATCCTTCACTCATCACAAGCCCTAGACTTATCGAGACAAATATAGGCTCGGTCCTCTTTGGGCTCAAGCATCGACCGCTCCATCAAGGCTCTTCAAATGCTTCCCTTCACAAGGCGGAATCCTCGTTCCTTGTGTTGTCAAGCCCCCCAAAGATGTTTTCCTGCCATCATTCACCCCCGGATCTTTCAGTCGCTCCTTTTCCACCGTCATGGACTTTGCTCCAACTTTTCTCGACCTAGCGCAAATATCACTTCCCGAAGCTTCTCAAAAAGATCTAGTCCAGGTTCTAGTCTCTGGTTTTGCGACTGTTAGCCGAAACATGACGTCTTTTCGAGGCAGGGACGTACATGCAATAAGAGGCAAGTCTTGGGTGCCATATTTCTGCCGGGGAGAGAAGAAGGAAAATCATGAATTGTGGTCGATTCATTCATCGGCTGAGCCTATCGGCTGGGAACTATTCGCGCGAGGTGCCCTGAGAAAAGGAGACTGGAAAATTGTTCACTTTTCTAAACAACATGGTGGCGCAGGAGAGGGCGATGATGGCTGGGAACTGTTCAACGTTCTTAAAGATCCTGGAGAAACGCATAATCTGGCCGAATCTGAGCCAAACAAGCTTCAAGAGCTGCTAGCGCATTGGGATGAGTATGTTGTTGAGTGTGGGATAGTGTGGGGGGAATCGGCTGCAGTGGTGGGAGTGGATAGAGATGAGGCACCGGATTTATGGGAAGATGATGTAGAGTTGCAAAGGGCATGGATGAATACCAAAGGGGGTCAAAATCCGGATTCTGAAATAGATTGAGTATTATCGAGCCTACAAAGCCTTAGGAAATAAGACTTTCCCAGAATCTCCGTTTCTGAGGCGGCTTATTCGGTACTACGGAAGGGACACGACGTTCCGCTCTTACAGCGCCTCCAGTAGGTTTTTGGGAAACGATTTAGGTTTTGGTGTATAAGAATAAATGGTTTTAACTGGAGCCGAAAGTCTCCCTAAGATTTTTATTGCATTACTTATTAGTCCCAGTCTTATTTCTCTCTTATCGACAGAGGCGCGCCCCATCAGCTTTATGGCCTTGCCTAGTACTTCCACTCTGTGAAGACATTCAGCTTCATCCTTCCCAAGTATACTATGACGTTGATCCAATCTACCGACTTTTATCTTCTACCTTCCTATCGATAAGCAAGCACATCGGTATGCTTAATGGTAGCGTCATTATAGGGTATGGTAGCGTGTCTCTTGAGGAAGAGCCCAAACTGGATGGTGGTTTCTTTTGGATCCGTCAATATTCAAGCTTGAATTCCTTGATGGCCCCCTTCATGCTGATTGCTTCCTTTCTGGACTGTTTAATATCGCGCTTCTTGCTTAGATCTTTGTCTGACTCCTCATCTCGGTGCCTGCAAGTTGTTGGCATTTACTCATAGTAGATGTGCATGCGGTCCATCCAAGTGTGGCCCTATTCGCATGTGCTGATTCCACGCATCGCAGACCAGCCTGTGTAACATAGGACATAATTAATATAAGCTATTTTATAACTAGGGATCCTGCGGTACATCAAACTGTTAGATCACTGGGACTTTCTTATGTAGAGCATAAGCCATCACAATCTCACAAGACACCCTGCGTTAAGACAAAACGGAACCCTGGGAAAAGGATAAGACTAGCGCCACAGCCAGAAAAGGAGAGAAACAAAAGAACCTCATTGTAGACGCCAATCAGTAAATTACGTGCTTATTACGTTTATTTGGAAATTTAGGCTTAAGGAGCCTGAGATATTTAAGGG